>OZ020521.1:16540938-16755048 GCA_963971425.1 Bryoerythrophyllum caledonicum | reverse complement strand
AATCGGACGGCCGTCGTGCGCCCCCGCGATCAAATCGGGGCCGTACGATCTGTCCATCGGCCGTCCGATCACGCGGACGGCCGAGGTGCCGTCCGATCTCTCCGACGGCGGGGTCCGGTCGGACGACTCGACGCATTTCGACGGCTGAGATCTCGCCGCGTCGCACTTCGTCGAATCTGACGGTCCAGAAAACTTACTACGGCCTTCGGTAAATCCATTTTACCCCCCCCGGACGCTGCGTCCGACGTGACGTCAGGACGTCCTCGTCCTAGGACGCCCTAGGACGCTCTCAGACCTCCAAGGACGTCGGATTGGTAACCCTGCGCCGGATCAAGTTGCCACCGGTAGCGGTCAATTTTGCGGAGATTGAAGACTTTGGCGCTCCGGAGATCTCGGTGGAGATAGATGGATGCCTCATCCGGAACGTCCCGGTTGATGGAGGATCCGGGGTGAATCTCATGTTGGAGTCTACAGCCTCCGACTTAGGCTACACTCACCTTGAGCCTACCGAGCAAACTCTCCGGATGGCGGATCAATCAAGAGTCGTCCCGGCCGGTAAGTTATCCGGGATACCAACTTTGATTTGTGGCACTACTTATCCTCTAAATTATGTAGTTATTAGAGTAGGATTAGGAAAGCCATTTCCTCTTTTGTTAGGTAGACCTTGGCTCTATTTAGCGGGAGTCAAGGTAAATTGGGAGAGGAAATCTTTTGTTTTTGGTTCTCCTCCGGTGAGCATTCCATGGCTCCCGGAGAATTATCAAGGTGAGACTTCCGAATCCGATGGTTATACTTCGGATTGGACGGATCCGGAAGAGACGGACTCCGTACCTTCATATCGGATAGAGCAATATGCTCAAGATATGGAGTCGGATTTTGGTTTTCCGGAGCCCATCCGGAAGAAGGAGTAGTCATTCCGGACTCCGATCGGGAAGATTTTCCGGGACACCGGGAAGAAATTTTGGCCAACCGGGAAACTATCCCGGAGAATCCAGAAACTCTTCCGGGAGACCGGGGAATTCTTCCGGGAACCGGCGATCCGGGAGACGTCCCGGGAGATTGGCAACCGGAAGACCGATCGTTGGGAGAATCGGATGTCCTCTTGTCATCGGAGTGGATTAGACAACAAATTGAAGATCAACACATTCTACCGGTCCCTTGTGCTTCTACCGGGAGACCGGTGACTTGGGCGGATTTGTATGCCACTCCGGAGGTGGATGAGGCGGAGAAGATCAAGACGGTGGTCGCTCCGGATGACTACGAGGCGGTGGAAGTAGAGGTGGGTAAAACCTTCTACTTGGGGAAGAGATTGTCCAAGCAGGAGCGCAAGGATTACATGGCTTTGTTGAAGGAATTCTCGGATGTCTTTGCTTGGTCACCGGGAGATTTACCGGGGATCCCCCCGGAGTTGGGAGAGCACTCCATCGACTTGAAGGAGGACTCCATCCCGGTCCGGCAACGACAATACCGGTTGAATCCCAAGTACTCCTTGATGGTGAAGGAGGAGTTGGACAAGTTGTTGGAGGCCGGAATTATTTATCCGGTAAATAATTCCGAGTGGGTGTCTCCGATTGTGGTGGTGCCAAAGAAGGTGGGGGCGGACGGAAAGGTAAAAATCCGGGTTTGCCAAGATTTCCGGAAATTGAATGCGGCAACCCAAAAAGATCACTTTCCCCTACCTTTTATTGATATGGTTCTTGACCATGTTGCCGGCCAAGAATGTTTTAGTTTTCTTGATGGATTTTCCGGATACAACCAAGTGTTTATCCGGGAAGTGGATCAATTGAAAACAACATTCACCACGGATTGGGGAACATTTGCCTTCAATAGAATGCCATTTGGTCTTTGTAATGCTCCCGGGACTTTTCAAAGACTAATGACCGATATTTTCCGGGACTTCTTGAAGCACTTTCTAGAAGTTTTTATGGATGATTTTGCGGTCTTTAGCAAGTGGGTGGATCACTTGATTTATCTCCGGAAAACATTTCAAAGATGCCGGGAGACCGGGTTGAAACTTCATCCCGGTAAGTGTTTCTTTGGAATGATGAGTGGTTTGCTACTAGGTCACATTGTTAGTAAACGTGGCTTGGAAGTGAACCTGGATAAAGTCAAGGTGATGTTGGCCTTGCTTGCTCCTAAGAATGTCCGGGAGATTAGAGGATTTCTAGGATGTGTGGGGTATTACCGGAGGTTTATTGCCAACTATGCCCGGCTAGCTTCTCCACTAACCGAACTACTAAAGAAGGAAGTTGACTATGTGTGGACGAAGGCTAGACAAGAAGCTTTTGAGGATCTCAAGAAGATGTTGGCAACCGCCCCCATTCTAGCTCCTCCGGATTGGAGCAAGCCGTTTCATGTGACTTTGGATGCTTCCGGGTGGTGTTTGGGAGCCATACTTTGGCAAGCGGATGAAGAAGGCCGGGAGCATCCCGTTTACTACGCAAGCCGGCAAATGAGTCCGGCGGAGAAGAACTACACGGCAACCGAGAGAGAAGCTTTGGCGGTGATCTATGCTTGCAAGAAATTCCGGCATTATCTTTTAGGGTATGAGGTAATTTTTCATACGGATCATGATGCCTTGAAATACCTAGTTAACAAACCGGATTTGTCCGGGAGACTTGCAAGGTGGATTTTATTATTACAAGAATTCTCTTATGTCGTTGTAGTAAAGTCCGGGAAGTCCAATTGCAATGCGGATTACTTGTCAAGGCAAAGAGGCCTGGAAAGTTCTACTAACTTGCCGGCGGAGTTCCCGGATGAGTTTCTGGAGTCGGGAGACCTTCTCTCGGAACCGGAAGTGACCCGGGAAGATTTTCCAGATGCGGCCCGGGATGTTTTTCCGGGGAAGGTCCGGGGAGGATTTATGGAGGACCGGGAGCTAGAGGAAGGCATCTCGGTTTACCAAATTGAAGACACCGGGAGCTCGGAGTTCCAAGAGATCATAGAGTACCTTCAAACCGGGACATATCCGGCCCACTTCAATCGGGAGGAGAAGAGTGTTTTTCAACACCAAGTGGCGCCGTATTGTTTAATTCGAGGGACTCTTTTTCGGATGGGAGCGGATGACAAGCTCCGCCGGTGTTTGGAACCGGGACACCGGAGACCGGTGATCCGGGCGTTGCACGAGGGACCGGCGGGAGGACATTTTGCGGCGGTGAACACCATGACCCGTATCCGGGATGCCGGGTATTGGTGGCCTCACTTGAACAAGGAAGTTAGAGACTTCGTGGCAAGGTGTGATCCATGCCAACGGACCGGGAACCCGGCTTTCCGGAACCATTGGCCACTCACACCAATTTTTCCTCTAGCTCCTTTTGCAAAGTGGGGTATTGACTTCATCGGCCCTATCTTCCCGGTGGGTACCCGGAAGAACCGGTACATAGTTTTGGCAACGGACTATGCTACCAAGTGGGTGGAGGCCCGGGCAACAAAGAGGAATGACGCGGATACCGCCGCCATCTTCCTCTTTGAGCAAATTTTGATGAGATTTGGATGCCCATTGGAATTGGTGAGTGACCGGGGAACTCATTTCTTGAACGACACCATTGAGTCTATCACGGAGCTTTACCACATCAAGCACCGGAAGACAACTCCCTACAATCCCAAGGCAAATGGCTTAACGGAGAGAGCCAACGGGATTGTAGGAAATATTTTGAACAAGGTGGTGTCACGCACAAGAATGATTGGGACAAGAAGCTACATTCGGCGGTGTTTGCTTACAACACAACTTGGAAGAAGACCACGGGAAGGACACCTTTCTTCCTTGTATATGGTATGGATGTGTTGCAACAAATTGAGTTGGATGTAGAGACTTACCGGGTGATAGCCCAAGAATTTGGAGACCAGAGCGAAGACATGGAGGAAAGGCTATTACAACTCGACCAATTGGAGGAGCACCGGAGAGACTCCTTGGACCGGACAAAAATTATCCAAGACCGGAGAAAAGAAGATTTCGACCGGAAGCTACCCCGGGAGACCAGTATCCGGGAAGGCGGGTTAGTGCTCTTATTTGACAACCGGCACAAAGACTTTCCCGGTAAGCTTCAAACCCGGTGGATGGGTCCATTTAGAGTCTTCCAAATCTATGATAACGGGACTTTACAATTGGAGCAATTGGACGGGACTCTTTTAGAGACCCGGACAAATGGTTCCCGGATAAAAATTTATAACCCGGCAGATGTTGCTTGAGTGTTCGCGAGGACGCTCACATGCGAAAAAGGGGTCATGTGGGAGTGTGAAAACTCCCACTTTATAGGCCCCACTAAAAAAATGAGTTAAAAGTATTTGTTTTGATTGATTGTTGTTAGAAAGTAGTTAATTGTACATATAATTAGTTAGTATAAGAATTAGGTAAAATAGGAAAATGCTTAACTTCTTAATTAGTTTTAGAATGGTAATAATACCGGGTCTTAAACTAGTAAATTCCTATACCCGGAAACACTATGAAAGATGCCCGGGAGGCCGGGAAAACCTTTCCCGGGATAGTCCGAAAACCTTCCCGGTACTTCTTTATGTGGAACCACCATTCTAATCAAATTTTTATAGTTAAGGTTTTCACATATTAGTTAATACCTTATTTAACTAGATTAGTAAGAAGATAGATTAGTTATATTAGTAATTGTAGTTTTTTTTTTCAAATTCTTTTAGTCAGTTAGTTAGTCTTTATGTTTTGTTTTGTAAATGAATTAGATTTTTATTTAATTAGAAAAGAATAAAATAAATTAGATTTTTTTTAAATAAAAAAAAATTTTAATTTTTTTTTTAAAATAAAATAAAATAAATAAATCAATAAATAAATAAATAAATAAATGGCCTAGGGCCGGGATCCCAACCCCGACCCTGTGGTGGCCGGGACCGGGTCACAACCCCCGGCCCGACCACCAGCCGGGACCGGGACCCGATCCCCCGGCCCGGACAGGACTTTGTATCAAAAAAAAAAAAAAAAAAAAAAAGGACCGGGACCGGGACCGGGACCCTATCCCCCGGCCCGGACAGTAGCTTTTATTTTAATAGAGGAGGAAGAAGAGGAGGGCCGCGAAGACACCAAGGGGAGGAGAGGTTGTTTGTTTTTTTTTTTTTTTGTTGTTCTTCTTGGGTTGTCTCTCCTTTTTCTTGTCCTCTTTGATGCAAGGAAGTAAGAGACCGAGGAGTGTCTAGGGTAGATACAATTGGTGGGTTTGTGAGTAAAGAGGCTTGCACAATTACAAGAGGAAGGATTTCCTCTTTTGTGTCTTTAAATTTTAGAAGTGAGGAAACTAAGTTTTGAGAGATTTAGAGTTAGGGTTTGAATCTTAAAAACCTTGGTGGAGCTTGGAGCTTGAAGGAAGAAGAAGACGGAAGAAAACCCAAAAACCTAAATCTATTTTAGATTAGGGTTTTTGGGGTTTGAAGGTTGTAAGAGTGCGAGAAGCGCAAAGAGACTAGGAGTGGCGGAAGCAACTCCAAGGCACTTGAATCTTTGTAAGCAAAGTGCCTCCACCTTGTAAATTTCATCTTTTGTGTATGTGCAACTTCTAGTTGTACAATTGCTTGTTTGTAAAATCTCCTTGTTTGTCATAAAAACTCCTACTCTCACTTCTATTGTTGTTTCTCTTCTTTTGTAAGAAGGCTTGTGATTGTTTGGATTTGTGAGAAGAGTTATGCAAATTTTGCATAACTTTGTCTTGCACAAATTCTAAGTTCGTCCCGGTCTCCCGGTGGTCACCGGTAAACCCTTGAGAAACCTCTTTACTTCAAAAGGGGTGTTGTACTTAAGTGTTGTTTTTGTGTAAGTCAAGTAGCATTTTTGAGACATAGGTGTCCCGGTGAATTTCCCGGGACAACATGGCTCTACCGGCTACTTTCAAGTTGTTGAAAGTGGATCCCAACAAGCGGGAAGGGACGGAAGAAGGAAGGCAACTTGAAGAGGATCTCATTCGGATGGGGTGTGGAGGATTATACGAGAAGCCTTGGAAGTTGGCGGGAGGTGGAGTAGTGGAAGAATTGGCATCACCCGGGACTTCCCGGGGAGCTTACCGGGCCAAGCCTCGGGTATGGACTCGAAGGAAATGGAGGAAGGTCTACTCATTCGAAAACCGGGAGGGTTGGAAACCGAGAAATAACAAGGTATTGCTAGATTCTCACACCTCTCGGAGCTATGATTCCTCCGAGGGATATCATAGCTCATGCTTCATCGATTTAAGGTTGAGAAGGGTGATTGAGTTTTTAAACTCGATTTTCCATCCCAACCGGAAGGAGCGAATCCCGGTGAGGTTGGCAACGGCTTATGTGCAAGCTTATTTCGACGTCTCCTCTCCGGATTGGGCACTTCTTCTTCAAAAAGTGTTAACACCTCAAATTCGTGCCATTCAAGAAGGTGAGAATACGAAAGTTTTCCTCACGCCATACCTATTTCACCTTTACGAGCATTTTGAATGCTTAGAGGAGGAAGAGAAAAACATTTGGAGGCTAGCCTCATTATCTCAAGGAGCTTTTTCCGGGAAAACCTCCCGGGTGACTCTACCGGTAAACTCACCGACGACCTCTCCTTTACTTCTTCCCGGGGAGTCTTCCCGGCCGCTCCAGCCTACACCGGAGGAGTCTCCCCGTTCTTCTGGATCATCCACTTTAAGAGACACCTTAAACAAGTGTGCTCGCAAGGTGAATGATTTAGAAAACGAGCTCTTTGAAACTAGAAGTCTTCTCCGGGTGCTCCGGGGAATTTTTGAAGTGGAGGACAACCGGGACATCGTGGCCGCTTCCCGGGAAATACATCGGAAATTATCGAAGGCTATGACGGACCTCAAAACAGCGAAGGAGGCCCAAGAGAAGACAAGCAAGACCATGGCCAAACTCACGGAGATGTATGTGGAAGGAAAGGAGGTCATTACCGGAGGTCCACCCGCGGGTCTTGTCCGGGCTCAACATCGGGATCTTGTGCAAGACAAGAGGAAGTATGTTCCTCAACAATCATCCTCTTCGGAGGAAGGTAATTCTCCTCCAAATTATTCTATTAGTGAAGTAGGCTCATTGTCCTCCAAAGGTTTGGAGGCAAGAGTTTACAAGAGGCAAAAAGGGCTTCCGGGAAATTCCACCAGGAAAGTCCCGGGACACCCTTCTTCCTCTTTGGGGGAGTCTTCGAAGGTTATACTTGAAGAGTTGAGGAATGATACTCACATTACGGAGAACAAGCCTAAGGAGCTTCGGATGGTGGTTTATCAACCACCGGGATGCGGTGACAACAAGCTTTTCCGGGACAGCCTCCCGGTCTCTCCTATATCGGAGGAAGAGGAGGATGTTTATTATTTCTCCGACTAGACTTACCGGAAGTCTATGTTTCAATGCTACTGGTTATGTCATGTTATGTTTCGTTATGTTTTTTTTGTTAAATGTTATGTTTTGTTATGTAATTTTCCTACCATTGGTGGGAAGATTTTGGAAGGTAGTTGATTGAACTAAGTGAGAGTAATGATGTCGATGGGGCCCTATTGTGCACCCGGTCATTGCCACTTAAGTGAATTCTTCCATTTTCCTCTTATTGTTGAAGATATGGTTACCGGGAAGGGAAACCGGGATTTCCCGGTGTCCCGGTGACTAGGCCACCCTAGATTATAGGATCTAGATTCTTTTTTCCATGATTTGTGGATCTAGGTTTTCGTAGTTTAGTGAGTGGCCTTGGTGTACTTAAGGGGGGCTTGGTGCTCCTTTTAATTCATTCCCTCTTTGTGTCTTTGCTTGTATTTTTGTGTCTTTACACTCCTTCTTTGTATCTTCATTCCCTCTTTGTGTCTTTGCTTGTGTTTTTGTGTCTTTACACTCCTTCTTTGTATCTTCACTCTCCCTCTTTGTGTCTTTGCTTATGTTTATGTCTTTGCTCATGTCTTTGGTGTCCTTATATGTATCCTTGTGTCTTCTTTCTTTTCTTTGTGTCTTCATTGATATGTTGTCTTGACTTTTGTAGAGTTTGTTGCAAGTGAAGATAGAAAGAGGTGAGTCCTCCTAGTGTGTCTTTGCCTAGGTGATGTGAAGTTGTGACTTGCTAGTGTGTGTTGTGAGCCCGAGGCTTTTGGAGGGTGTAGGGCATCCAAGTTAGAATAGGTGAAGGGAGGTCCGGGACCTACTTCAAACCCTAGAGACCGGTCCGGGACCGGGAAGGGTTGTTTTCACCGGATCCGGGATCCGGGAAAACCCACCGCTATTAATGATAGCGTTCCTTAAGTGGGAAGTGCTTGGATTGGTAGGAGAGGAGGGGTGATATCCCCACTCTTGGTACGCCGGTAGAGGTGCCGGTTAAGCCTTATCTTAGAGTATTCTAAGGTTTCTACCCTTGCGGCGGATGAGGCTCCATAATCCCCGTAGAAGGAAGTCTTGCTCATTTTGTTTGTATGACACTAGCTTGTTATGATTCTTACATTATTTTTGCTTTGATTCATTAGGTGTGGTTGTGGTGGGAAACCCGGGTTTGCGTGACCTATTCACCGGGAAGGCTTTTCCGGGAAAACCTCCCCGGGGTAGCCTTCCGGGAGATTGTGAAACCCGGGGAAACTAACTACAACCTTTTGTCTAAATCTAAGGGTAGTTTAGCTTGTGGATTTTTGATGGCCTCTGGACTGCGAGAACGGAGGGTAGTGATTTTCCGGGCACTATAAAAACTCACCGGAAATCTACTCCGACGCTCAACGGAGTTTAAACTAAACAAGTCGGTTGCTATTTGTTGGTCATGAAAATGCCCGGGAAGCCATTCTCCGGGATGTGCTAAGGTATTTTGAAATGGCTTTGTGTTTAGAAGTAAATTGTTTAACGCACGATAGAAATCCCTGGAACTAATCCGGTTAGGTGGGGCTTTCTTAAGGTTAATTTTGGTTAATTTTAAGAAATACGAACTACTGGACTACGACATCTTGCCATTTTTCTCACCGTAAACCAATAACATGCACCAAATCATCAAATTGCAAGAAAAACATCCATTAAAACACCAAATGCTCTTTGCAACGTTCAAAGTTTTGAAGAATCAAGAATGTGTACATTAAGACGGCCGCCACGTAATTTGAGTAGATGTCAGCAAGAGTTGCAAAAGAAATTAATCTCATCCCCTGCCAAATCAATGACATCCATCAAAAAAGTCAAATTTTACATTTCTTTTTAGAGACTAGAGTCAAAAAAAAACTTATTGTGGAAAACAATGCCAAACCTACCTTTTTTTACTCCAAATAATTCTTCCACTTACATGCCATGCAGGCTGTTTTGAAGGCCAAAGGTAGCCCAACAAAATATTGATTGTCATGGCAAAAATTGTTTCAATGTTTGTCTCTAAGGTAGAGGCACCCAATTCCGATCGGCCACCCAATTCCGATCAGTAGAGTATGCATGGCATGGTGCATGAAAATGGCAAATGCTTGAAATGGTGCATGAAGTGATCCAAGACCGATAACTCAAAATCTAAAAACACCAGTCATTATCGGCATTGAGTCATGATGTGTTCGATTTTGGGTTGCTCCACCTCAATTGAGCTCTCATTGGTGGCATTGCCTCGAAAGTCGAACAAGGCCAATCGGTATTGGGTACCCTCCATGAGTTGGTTATCCATGGCATGTCTTCTCTCTTTTACTCACTCTCACTTATTGGCATTGGGTGAAGGAGGCCACCAAATCTCACATACTCTAGTGTTTGATTATGGGCTCCAATGGTTTTTGGGCTTTTAAATTCTACATCAATTCCAAATCTTTGTGATTAAATTTGAAAAAATATTTGTTGAGTTTCATTACTAATTCCTCATCTTTCTACATAAATGTTTTTGACATACAATGTCATTTGAGTCCCCAATTGGCTTAAGTGATCGGAATTGGGTGCCTCTACCTTAATGAAAGCCACTTTTCTTATTTCCTTAGGATTCAATTGTCACAAATCTTGCTCCATGTCTTCCAAAACATTCAACAAACCTTCATTCCAAAATTAAGCTTTGAAAACCCATTATTACAAGCTACAGAAGATAAAAATGACACCACTTGAAACATTGAAACCATTTTGTCTGTCATTGTATGTGAACATATATAATGTTGGTATATATGTTGATGGTCCCATGTGGTAAGCCTACACAGTATATTATGGCAATGTCAACATGACCAAGCACCTTCAATGACATTAAATAGTAAAATTTGCCTCGTATTTGCAACCAAACTCCCAATTCTCACCTCCTAATCCCTAACCTTGAAGGATATCTCTAGTAACCTTTGAAAGATATATCCCAACAATCCTGTAAAAAATTCCAAATAAGGATGAGCAACAAACAATCCAGTGTTGCAATTATTATCCTTCTTTCTTGACTGTGCTTTCATCATAGTAACCTCGAATGACAAGAGGACTATCAAGACAAAGATGCTTCCTCTTTGCTGAAATCCAGCCACTCCCAATTTGAGATGGTTTTTGTGACTTTCCAAGAGGTTGGCTTTCCTTTAGCATCCTCCTCAGCATCGTCTTCCTCCCTGACTGTTGATCGTTTGGACTCCGCAAATGTTTTCTTGAGCTCAGCTGCTCTCTCCTCAGCTTCTCTAAACACTCTCTGACAACAAAGAAACGAAAACATCATGTCAGATTTGTCTGAACATAAGTGCCTGCAAAACAATAGAGTTATTTGTAAAGTCAAGAAGTTGCCTCCTCTTTTGACTGCTCTAGATAAATTGGTGAAAACGATGTCAGGATCATGGAAGGCCTTAACTAAAGTGTATGAGCATCAACAACACCAAGTCATCTGGCCACCCGGAGTTTCAAGAAGATAACCCCCTCTTTTGACTACTCTTTCTTCACTCTGAATAGGGCTTGGTGGTCTTCTCCTTCAATTTAGTAAATAAAAGAGCTTGGTATTCGCTAGAACTCAAAGTCAAAGTAGGTTTACAAGAGATCAACCCTGATGAATATTAGCCGCTTTACTCTCCTTTGAGCTCATTGAGAACTATCTAGAGTTCATTTTGGATATTAATGAAAGCAGAGGAGGTGACTTCGGGTGACATTACAAAGCATACCTGCTTATCTTGTAGCATAAGTCCAGGCTCACTCTCCAAAAGAGCAGTGCTGCAAGCACCAACAACCCACAATTAAGTATTACAAGGTGCAAAGACATAGCTCCAAAGTATTTCCTCGCCATGAACCAAATCAAACCACCTATTAACGGCATTTATACCATTTATGAATCCTTTCTAGAACTTCAAAAGTGAAAGCACATGCCTGAAGGAGTATCTTTCAGGAACTGGAGACTCAACCAAGAGCATTTTCACTTGCTCCCCAATTTCAAACACGTCGGACACTTGAGCAATTCGTGCATTTGCAATGTTGCTTATATGGATCATTCCCCTGCACACAAAAACAGGAAAATACTATGAACATGACTACAGTATTTGATCACTTGATTCTTACTGACTGGGTCCTCGGAAATAGTAGCATTTTTGGAAATGATATTTTACCATATGACTGTGTCATGGACGTGGACCAGAGCGCCATACGGTAATAGTCGGGTTACAGTGCCATTATGAAGAGACCAAGGCAGAAGGTTTCGTTTTATCTGCAAAAAAATAAAAAGATACGTTGTAAAATAGCTGGAAAATAACTGAAGTTGAAGATGTATAGCAGACTACACTGATTATCTTCTTCAGTACCAGGTGCACTAATCGTTTTAAACATGGTAAATATCTTTACAAGGTACGTGTATGGATATGTATCACATGAGTAGGACCAATACATTCAATCTTGGCATTGATTCTAAAGTTGGGATGCAATTGTTGGCACATCCCAAGATAATGTTTAACTCACCCATGCATCTTTCTCGCTTAGGATAATGCTGCCACGGATTTCTCTTGCAGACAGAATGGTCACCGATAATGTTCTACCCAACTGCCACAGACAGTCACTTAAGAATGCTGGCATCAGGAAATAGATATTAGAAATTCACAACATTAGAGTCAGAGAACTCTTACATAAGAGTCGTGGGTTTCGCCCTTTAAAGTGTCGGGCTTCTTTATGAGTTCGCTGTGAGGTAAAAATGCTCGCAATCCCTGCAAAAGATTGAAGCTGATTAACACACTTCTCCAAACCTCTCAACGTCTGAAAAGAATGCACACATAAGTGGGATGAGGGAGGCTTTCTTATAAGGTAAAAATGCACAGATTGAAGCTGGTGAACACACTTCTCCAACAAACCCAAATGCACATATGAGTGAGACGTAAGCACACCTCAACTCTTGCTATCAGACCCGCCGAATTCAACTCAGTAATGACGACTTCAAGCGGCTCTTTCTCGTCTTTGATCTGCAAAACCCCAAAAGAAAAACACGCCACAATATTGTAAACATCACAAACACATGAAAAAACACATCACAAACACAAACCACAAACAAATATCACAAACACAAGCTAAAATTGCAACCAAAAACCACAAAGAAAAGACAACCACCAGATCCCCGACCTGCACAACGCGGTCCCACGCAACACGGGACCCGGCCTTGCGAGCGGACAGGAGCGCCACGCCATCCACAGTCTGCCCGGTCACCTCGACCTCCAGCACAGTTCCAACCTCCACAAGGGTCTCCGACGCGTCGCCCTCGAACACGTCCACATCGTACAAAACGAGAGGCCGCCCAGTCGACGGCACGCCACTACTGCTGCTGGCGCCCTCGTGATCCTCTTCTTCGCAGGCGTCGTCGCGGAGAATCCAATTGCTCTGCGCGATAGAGATCCGGTCGAGCGGGAGCAGGTACTGGACGTGCAGGTGCGCGAGCTTGGATGCCCCGATGTCGACGTCGAGCTTGACGTGGGAGCCGGAGACCACCACGCCCAGGACGCGGTGGCCGATCGCTGGGACGTAGAACTCGTCCTCGTCTGCTGCTGGAATCTGCGCGTTGAATCCGTTCACGACGTCACTTGATAGCGAGTATCCGTTCTTAGTCTCCGCACCGTGAACTAAACCTAAATTGAAACTCACACCCTCATCGTGTGAGTTCGTATACTCGGCTTTCCACTGTGATGAGGGTGATCTAACGCTTGTTGTTGCGCTGATCTTCAGGCTTGCGCGTGAGAACTGGGTCGTGGGCTGCAGAAATGAGGTTCTAGACGGATTTGCAAACTCTAAACGAGAGGGATTTAAAGCAAAGTGATGGGCGAAAACGCGGGCCGACATTGTGACCTAAGATTTCCGAGCGAGGAATCTTTCCTCTCGAAGCGCTACATAACACGACTCGCACATCCTTGTTGCAGCTCTTTCCTGACGCACAATCAGAAAACCCAGAAATCAGGACGCTCTCAACGATCCTCCAAAGCCCCTCAAAACCGATTTTCAGAAGAGAAATTCTAAAGAAAAGATGCGCAAACACTCCTCGCGAAACAAGAGACGCCAGGGACGTGATCAAATCCTGCGTGGAACCAAAAACACAACAAGTGTGCACCGGAGCTATTTTTACTCCCTCGCCAACTCCCAAGGTCATACACGCATGCTGCTGAGAATCATGCACGAATCTCGCAAATGGGACCCCGGAGCCAGGGTTTTAGGGCTTAGGGTTTTAGGTTTTGAAGATATCTGCACGCGACATGACGATCCAGCTTGCGTTTGACGGCAGATGATCCACCTTGTCAGATGATCAGAATCAGAAGAATCGTCGAGAAAAAATCTGTGTCTAAATCATCCTCTTCCCATGGATGAAGCCTTCCGCTTTCGCTCTTGGAACTGCATCTACAACAGTGAAGAAATTCTGTGAGAAATCTACACAAAATGCGAGATGAACAAGACTTGCGACCTAAACTGAAACGTCAGCTAAAATAGATCTCTGGCAATGGTCTTTACGCTGTATTGTTCGATTCTTATCTCATTCTGAGGGTTTAGCGGAACGTAGGGTTTCCTTCTCTTGAAGAAGATGTTGATGATGTAAGAGCGCGTTTGGTGTCACCCATTGGCTCGGTAGGAGTGTTCGTCTCTCTTTGTTTTCCCTCCCTCTAATGCTCATGACCTCTTGAAAGCGATGACGGCTCGCTCGTTCAATCTGTCGCTCCTCTCACGGCATGAGCATGCTCATCTCTTGGAAGTGATGGTGCTTTGTCATTCAATCTCTGCCTTCCAAGAGATGAGCATGCTCAATGCCACGAGAGAAGTGATGATGCTTTGCCAGGCTTTGATCTTTGCCATGGACATCTTGGTGATCCTTTTCTTGAGAGACCCACGCTTCATCTTCAAGTCGGGGTCAGTTTTCTCCAATCATTCTTTTTCATCACTTCATGTTGATTCTTCGAAGAGCTTCTGCAGCAGTAGTTTACTGTGTAGTAGTGCACATTCAGTTTCAGGCTTCATACCTCAAGCTCTTGCTTCATGGTTTTTCTTGATGATCAAGAAAATGACCTCAAGCTCAACCTCCTCTGCAATTGCTTCTTGCAGATGATGATGTCGATGAAAGCAGACAGATGGCCACGGTTTGATGCCAAGATTATTATAATCTGGCTCTTTTCAGATCATGAATCGTTTTGTTAACCATTCGTTTCATCAGAAGATCTTCGTCCGAGCGGCTCACTTCATTGTTTCGTTTAGCTAATTGATGAGGAGCGTATTTCGTGTTTAAACATTTGGCATCCGAAGATGCCTCCCTTTCCAGTAGAGCCCCTGTTTCTGTGAAGAGTGCTCCTGAGATTTAGACTCCAAATCTGGTAATGACGTTAAGCTCCTGTTGTTTGGTGGTGATGTAGATTCCATGCCAAATACACCAGGTTGTCAGATCTGTGATGGATTTCAACATGGTTGTGGCTGCTATCCTCATCCACCAACAGCGTAGCACAAGCCATACGCATGTGCATGCACAGAACCAAGTGTGGTATGTATGTATAATGATCTGGTAACTGTATGAGTGGTCGTTATAAACCTGGGAGCCAAGTTCCAATCCAATGTATGTGCCATCCTCCTCCACACTGCTACACGGGCCCTAACGGCAAACTGTTCTCAGGAGTAGTTCCTTGTTGCCCTGCTCTGATCACTTGCTTCCATGTTCATCTGTGAACCTCTCAGGCAGACGCTGAACGCAACCTGTGAATAGCCACGACTTTCAACATGGTGCCAGGAAGAATCGTCGAGATGCATTGAGCATTGAATCCTTCCCCTTGTGAGGGTTTCCTGAGCAATGCCCCCAATGCATGACCAACCGTCGGCACCATCGTATCAGAACTACCACGCGCGATGGCAGCAATCGGCGCTTCCGCCCTCGGACAACCATGTGCCGCCGTTGTTCGACTACGAGTTGTACCGGGAGAGCCGAGGCCGAGAGCCAAGCTTCCACCAGATCGAACCCACGAGCGACCACCAAGGATTGGCCGCCATGGTGAACTCGTTCTGTGGGAGCCCCCACGACAAGCGCGCTCTCCCCTACGGCAGCCCCCGCTCGCCCGGAGTTCATACGAGCCACACGCGTACCAGAAAAGGGGGTAGGTCAGAGAATTCCTCATCCCGAGTACCTCTTCAGAGTTCGAAAAACCTCACTTCGGTTGTGTACAGGGAACTGGAAGCCGCTGACGCCGAA
This sequence comes from Bryoerythrophyllum caledonicum, assembly GCA_963971425.1. NCBI lineage: Eukaryota > Viridiplantae > Streptophyta > Bryopsida > Pottiales > Pottiaceae > Bryoerythrophyllum > Bryoerythrophyllum caledonicum. Next base: position 16,739,531 of record OZ020521.1, on the reverse strand, counting down.
CGCAGCGCAACAGTACGTGGAACAGGACGACCAGCAGCAGCAGCAGCAGCAACGGCGGCGGCGGCAACAACACACGCCGTTTCTGTGTCTGGCGATTGTGGTGGCCCATGTCATAACCCTAATTATGATCATGCATCAGAACGCCTGCTCCGACTCCTGTCTGTTTCCGTGGCTGCACAGATTCGCCTTCCAACCGTTCCGGGAGAATCCGCTCCTGGGGCCGTCGGCGAAGACTCTGCTCGCCATGGGCGCTCTGCAGTCCGATCTCATCACCAAACGCCGTGAAGGATGGCGTCTGCTCTCTGCCATGTGGTTGCACGCAGGGGTGTTGCACATGATTGGCAACGACCTCGCCGTGCTGTTCCTCGGCATCCCTCTCGAACGCCACATGGGCTTCATCAAGGTAATGCACCAAACTCCCTAAAGAGTTCGCAAAGGATACCATGAACATTAGCCACTGTTCTCTCCTTCGAGCTCATTTGAGATATCGAGAACTACTTGGAGTTCATTTCAATTACTCAAAATCAAAAACGAGAGCATTATATTGAAACTACAAATAACCCTCACTTCTGCAGAACTTGTGTCTAATATAACTGTTAATAACTGTTAGAGTTGATATAACTTATAAAAAATAAGAAAGGAGAGGGTATCTTGTTGTAACTTACCAAAAAACACTCTCTTTTCTGCGAAGAACTTAACCTAGTCTTAAACTCTTTCCTCCATAGGTTGGAGTGACGTACCTCTTGAGTGGTTTCATGGGCAACATCTTATCGACGCTGATGGCGCAAGGGCGCGTCACAGTGGGCGCGTCAGGGGCGCTCATGGGGCTGCTGGGCGCGACCCTGTCGTCCGTAATCGTGAACTGGAAGACGTACCCGAAAAGGTCGCGGGCGCTGGGGGGCGTGGTGTTCTACCTCGCGCTCAGCACCGTGTTCGGGCTCATGCCGTTCGTGGACAACATCATGCACGTGGGCGGGGCGCTCACGGGCTTCCTGGTAGGCAACCTGCTCCTGGTCCACCACAGCTTCCGGTGCTGTAAGTCCTCCGTGGTGTACGACCAAGAGGACATGCCGGAGAAGCGCAAGCACGCCATTCTTCTGGATGCCGTGTGGCTGCTGTCGTTGGGCACTGTGATAGCCTTCGGTACCATGGCCCTGTACGCGCTCTACTCAGGTATAACGAGTCACTGCCCTTCGCCTTGTTTCCATCTGTCATAACAACTTGGTTATTATCTCTCATAGATGTATTCTCAGTAGCTGTCCTAAAGTTCATATTGTCTGTGAACAGACTATATAATCAACTCGCAAAACTGAGGACCATTTCTATGTTTGTTAAGGCTAAGTTAATAGTAAGGACATCTATGCAAGCTCACAATAAATGATTCTGAGGATCATTTCGAATGCGTCAGCGCAACGTATGGAGCTCTTTAGTTTGTTCAAAAATTATCAGAACCGAGTGTTTTGACGCAATGAGAAATCGGTAAATCAGGTGGAGCGAGTGAGAAGAACTCACGGTGTAGAGAATGGATGATTGTTTGTGGTGCAGGAATGGACGTCAGCAAAGAGCGCTCCTGGTGCCAGTACCTCCAGTGTGCGCCCAGCCGCTTCTGGAACTGTTCCTGAGCCAGCATACTCACCTCGGCATGTACACTTACATTTAGATATCTTACTCCCTAGACATCAAAGAGATCATATAACTGCACCTTCTCACACTGCATCATCAGTATTCTGGACTAGTTTACTCTATGGTGAAAAGAGTTTCCAAAGTAGGAAGTATGTTAAAAAGTGTATCAAAAACATAAATTTAATCAATTTATGCTACATACGGAACCACTAGTTCTTCTCTAGCAAGTATAGTAGCCCTCGTAGGCCTATATAATATCATACACATATCTCATAACTACAAAAACCCAGTTGGGTACGTTCAGTTGAATGAATAGCCCTTAACTTCTTGCTATAGCACCTGCATACGAGGAAACATGATGTTAAGATTAGTGGTGTACGAGAAGCAAAAATGCAACAAGTAATGATATTCAAGCTGAAGTTCATAACAAAATGTTTCGAATATCAAAGCACAGATGGGTAACAGTTCTACTATCCAATCAATCATGGAGAGGATTATGAACCAGGTGGTTGAAAAATATGGATCACTGAGATACACACGCTCATATATACCTTACATAGCGATTGGCCACCCTCCAGCATCTTCTAGCTTCTTCCTGAATAGAAGTAATAGACGTGCCATATACTGATAACTCGACCATATATAAGTAATCAGACTGCAATTCCGTAGCTAAATGTTGTCCCCATCCGTGCTGATCCGGCATAATTTGCAACAGTCTTCGACTGCATGTTCAATGTGCTGCACACAAATCAAGAATTCAAAACCGAAACAAGGATCGCTGCGTATTGATGAGGCAGGTAAGGCAGTAGGCACCAGTTCATAAAAAATCCTATTAGGGCCCTAAACCGGTTCCTTCGTAGAGTATTCAATGGCCACCAGCTTCTCACAAATTCTGTGGCCAGATCCAAAAGTCTTGCAAGAATTTACATCAAAGATGTAAAACCTTAGAAGAGCCTCACTGAGAGACCACCCGTATCAATCAGCAACAACTACCGGTACAGTGATTGATGAGAAGCTCACCAACAAATTGGGTCGATACAAATTCAGTCATCGAACTTCTGGCCCACGAGGCTGAGATGTACTTCTGAGGGAGACATCGATAATCATTTGTTGCCCACTATCTAATATTCACAGAAAACTATCTGTAAGCTTCCGGGAAGTAAACTAATGCTTGGGACACCCATTCAAATGATTGCCAGGAACTTGACAGTAGTCAGAATAGAGAGTATTGTTCGGAATGCTAATGAAACGAGCTCTAAATTCATATTTGCTACTTATTTAACAGCTGGAGAAATCTCGGTTACAATACCTCATGATTATGTAAGTTGCGGAACTTGCTGACAGGGAAGGCCCTGGGCAAAAGCTCCTCAACATTGACTTTTGCATCGCTTGAAAGCTTGCAAGCTTTTCTGAGTTTTCGACCGTTAACTGCTTCCACCTCGGCGGTAAACCTTGCAATAACAGGTCGATGGTCTGAAAGCCTAGCTTCAACCATAGAATAGCCCAACTGCCTCAAACCTTTTCCGTGCGATAGAATTCGGTCGCACCTGGAGGAACACAAACCGTCATAATCGATTAGCCAAGAAATACCAAAATATTCAATTTAATAAACTGCAGGAAGTTGATTTGTAATACGATGATTCCTTTCAAGCAACCTCAAGAGCAGCCTTAACGATGAAAGGTAACAGAATGAGAGGTGCTACAATAATACTACAATAACTGACGACATCAGTCAGATAGGCAATGAAGTTGGTTTAAAGAGTAGGAATGCTGTGTTTACCATGCAGGTGTCCGTCGCTTATCTCCTATAAAAGTGTCTTCGCCATAATACTGATCAGATTCCACCACATACTTGTACGTTGGAGGAAAATGAATAGGATCCTCATGCCACCCTTTGAAGACTCGTCCAGCATCTTTCTCCACTCTCAGCTGTGGAACAACTTGCTAGTTAACTAAGAATATAATCAAAATAGAAATACGACGAACATCACGTTACAGAAAATCATGTGTAGTGCTACTAATAGTAGGAATTCATAGACGATTAGATAAGGCAGGCTTGGAACTACAGTATTATACATGGAAATCAAGCTCAAATTCTGAGTTAAACACCTGGTCTTTCGGAAGAAGCGTCCTCCAGTCACATTGATTGACAAGAATCCATGTCTCCTTGTCCGGTAAGTCAATGCGATAGTTCAGATCTCCCAACCATATGATTCGACTGCACACGATGTTATATTAAAAATAGCCCAAAAGATGGAAGATCATATTTGACGAACACAAGCATTGTCACTCACAGAAATCATGGTCACATAAATTCTCCAACAAGCTCTTTATAAAAAAGCTCAGTGCCGATTCTCAATTAGATATACACGTACGGGATATATCATGTACTAGCCACTGAAAACGTCGGAAGAGAAAGAATAGCAGAAGTCAAATGACGCTTACTCGTGCGCCATGATTGTCTCTGGTAGCTGTATCCCTGACAGCTTGACCAACCTAGGAAACGTGGTGCGACGAAGAATGTCAGCAACGTCGGCATTCCGCCGAAATTCGTCACCTTCCTTGTGACCGGATGTCAGATGTGTACACACAAAGCAGAAACTAGTTTGGTGCAGTGACATGCTGACAGAAACAGCACCCTGGATGAGAGAACATATCAGTCAGACTCCTCGAACGTGTCCACGATAAGAAAAGAACCTCATAGCTACAATCAATTATAGCTCGGCGTGTGAGATTCAGCAGAAACATGATCATCTGACACAAGGAGTATCTTATTGGCAATCTCAAAAGACAACGGGTCGCATTTTACCTTGTTTCTGAGAAAGTTCAGAATTCCACAACCAACAACGCTAACTTTGACATTGTGCACATGACGTCGTAGGTCGGACCGCACCCAGACAGATAGGAAAATTCCGACCATCTGCTTGCTTGCAACTCGACAATACTGGTTACGAGAATGCTTCCTCAAAATTTCGGAAGACGTCACTAGCGGGGTTGATTCAGATACACTATCATCAGGCATCGTTGCCTCGCACAGCCAATCCTCAGCAGTTTTAACATTCTTGGTCAAGGACTTCACCATATAACCCAAATTCCTTGCTCTAGTTGTGTCTTTCAGCCGTTGGCTGTCGCTTGAGTTGGGAATTTTCTGAATAAGTAATGATGATTCAAGAACTTCTTCAGTGACGACTGTGCTCATTAAACCGTTCACATCAGATACTTCAGGGACCTCACTGATGACCTCATTTTCCGGCCACGCTGGGGATGGTGGGGTACTGCGACTTTTGTGAAATTCATCACAGCACTTTACTCGGCTGTTGAGAGCCTGACGAATCAAACCATCCCATATGACAGTAGGCGCGTCATCTTCAACACACAACACGTTGTTGGTGTTCAGGGGCACAATCTCCTGAAACCTGAAGTATTCCACGCACAGAACACCGATAAGCACATCTTGTTTGCACTGCGCTGCAACCCCTCATAAACCAAAACTGCCCGTAGTGACATTCTAATTGATCCTCCGTACACATCCAGAAGCAATATTTACAAGTGAAGATTTTTTTCCCTCCAAGAAAATAAGCAAAGCAACTACTCAATCTACTCAAACAAGGTAACAAAGAGTTACGCACCCAAGAACATAGATGTCTGCAGGATTAGATGAATCGAGGAATCCATCTAGGTTTATATCGTCTGAAGGAAGCAATCCTCCGACGTTCCAGGTTCCAACTGCAATCCTGCGTCGTTCCACAAACATGACAGTTGTCTAAAAAAAAGTGAAGCGAAGACCTAAAATCAAAAGTGCTCTCTTACACAAGAAGAAAGTCATATTAAAAGCAGAGAGCACCAAAAACCACCGAATAATCACTTTAAATAGTTCACGAATCCAGGAAACGAAGCACCAGATATTGAACAAACACACTTACTTGTACTCGTTATTAACAACAAATTGCTCACGTAGGGTCTCTGATTGCACTCGCAGAAGCTGGTTGCTATGGTGCAAATCTGTAAGAGAAACAACAAATTGTCAAGTGTATCTATGGAAAAGGTGAAAACGTGAACCAGCTTCCAACGCAGGTAAATTCTTCTAATCTAAATAGAGGATTCTCACGATACTTTAAAAAATACTAAAAGTGATTGCAATTCAAGCATGCAGTCGTAAAGTTAAGCGAAGAACGTTGTAGGTGAACCGACCTGCAATAGAAATGGCATCTGTATCCGGGTCCGATTCGGCCAATTCCATGGTATCCTCATCACCAGACCCTTCAACGCCTGATAGTTCACAACAGACGCTGAATTTAACATGGCAATAGAAATGCACTTCGTGTCTAGTTGCATTTGCTCTTAAGTTACCAACCACCAAGTACCATATACATTCCAAAACGAACTCCTGGAAATGCAATTAAGGCCAAGACTCCGAGTAATTCTAAGTACACCGCATCGGGAAATATCGCTTTGAGAATCTAAAGGGTGAAGGTTGAAACCGATTTTTCTAGAGGTTACAAATATGTAGAGCTCTAAAGTCACAATTTCGAACTGAGGGAACAAAAGAACATAAAGGAAGTCGGAGATTATTACCATCACTGTCTTCAAGGTCTTCTGACTCACTGAATTCCTCGGCATTTGAGTCACTGTCTCGATCGAAGTCATCTCCGGTCTCTTGAAAGCTGAGCCACTTCTTTAACAGTTGCCGAGGCCAAAACTGCAAGAATCCGTCACAGGTGCACGTATAGCAACTTAGATACTGAAACAGCCAACATTGATCAGAGAGATCATCTTGAACACTGCGAATCAGAATGATCTAACTTGAAAACTCCTTTATGAAATTCTTCTTAAGTCGGACTAAATAAGATTATCCAGAATCAAGTAGAATTTAATGAAACAGAGTTCGAAAACGATAGGTAAGGCAGCCAGCTCTATATACTGCATAGGTCAACAAGCACGTTTTCTAGTTGCAACACCACCAGTCTATAACTCGTCAACAACACCACACGCTTGAATTCCAGAAGATCATGAAAGCAAGCGTTAAACATTTCCAGTCTCATAGTTAACCGATAATAACAATCTCTAAAGAAAGAATTTGGAAGTAAACTCCCGCGTCAAGTAGTCTTTTGACCTACCTCTGATTGCCTGTCTTGCATTTGGTTAAGTGTTTCAAATTCCAACTGTAATTGTGAAAGCTGCCCCTGCATGAAACAGGAAAAATCCAAAATCAGCGGCACGTGACATTTCAGAGGCAGAAAGAAACCTCTCACCAGCGTCCACAGAGCAACTTGTTACAACACGATCATCACTAGAGCATGTGCTGACTTTACAGTAACTACGGGCATGACGAACTGACAAGATGACATGGTTTCGACGGGTGATGCAGAAGCAGTATGCATTTAGTCACACACTATCCCTAAGACGGAAGAAACATGAGAAGCCTGCCTAAATTTGCAATGCAGACTTCACGAGGACCATACTGTAACAAAAATTCCATCTAGAAGAAGATGCAAGAACTTTCACTAGCTTCAGACAACTATAACTGCCAATTCTAGTTGAAAACAGCTGTTAAATAGAATTCAATGCGTTGAAGGTTTACCTGAACAATCGAAACCTCGCTTAAAGCCTTGGAAATTGTCCAATTCCAAGTCGCTGATACAATAACTCCCCAATCTTTCAAGTAAACGTCACTACTTTGACATAATTTCCTCCATCCAGCACAAGATCCTTTTCACTTGGCAGCATCTTCAACTCTAACGAACTCTCTCTCTTCTCTAATATTTCCAGTAAAGTGACAACGTTTTCACTACACCAGGTGGCTAACCAAAGTCGGTCAGACCCCCTCCCACAGTTCTTCTAAAGGCGAGGCACAGAATCTTTCGTCCTTCGCCTTCTTCACCAGACGCTACTAAGGCCAGGTGCGTACACAGAAGAAAAGGAGCACATGAGAGACCACAAGTATAGTGACCTCTCTAAGTGTGGCACAGCGTAGAATGGCCTAGCCTCTACAGAGCGTCTTGCACTACTGCCTTCCGAGACTACGGCCAAGGACATAAGAGACGAAATTCGCGAAACCAGCAGAGACAAAAGCCTGCAGCCGCAGACAAACAAAATGTGAAGTGGACTCCGGCGGACATTCCAGCAAACAACTGTCGCTAAGAAGTCCAACACCAAAACCGGCTACGATAGCAAACCACTTCACCTCACTACGATCTCAAACGCGTCCTACAAAAGAGCCTCCTCTTCTTCAACGATCTCCCAAATCCCTTGACGCGTCACGCAGATTCTCCACTTTCACACTTCAGACCTCCAACCTCCGCTCCTTAAAAAACACGACGGAAATCTCCTCCCGCAACCCACAACCAAAGCGCTCACCTCTTCTCCCTCTTCCACCTCAAACTCCAATCCAAAAATCTTAAAAACGATTATCAACTCTCCCGAGCTTACAAATTCCGCTACACACTCTCCCTCTCTCTCCCGCAACCGCACAGAACTCCGTCCTCTTGCTTCAACCTCCACCACCGAAACAGACAGATCCTTCCGCACCAGATCCTGCGGAACTGGAGCGGTCCTGCACCGAATGAAACGCGGAAGGGGTCGATGGAGAGCGCGCGGCGCGCTGGTGCACGCGAGGGCGGCGGGGGGCACGGGCGCGACGCAATGCAGATGAGGCGCACAGGCGAGGGTTCCTAGATCTGAAGGCGAGGAATGGCGATGGCGTCGCTTGCTTGCTTGCTTGTGTGCAAAACCAAAACTAAAGAGAAAAGGAAGACGACGATGGCGTTGGTGCGCCCCCCCTCGGTCCTTTACGCTCCCAGGGTATCACGTCAGTATCATTCGTACGAACATGTTATCACATGTGCCTCGGCATAGTATTGGAAAGGTATTGAGATGCTGCTACACGGGTACTGCCTGTGTATTGGGCTGGTATCATCGAGTGGAGGTGAAAGCACGCGCGAAGGGATTCTTTCCTTTGGCTCCCGCGTTTCTTTTCTTTTCGGTCCAGTCATCCCTTCTTTCCGCTTTTCTCGCCTTTTTCTTTCGCGGCTTTGAAATTTTGTTTCTTTTAACCGAAAAAGAGAACAATATGATGGAGTTCAATTTGAAGAGAGGGAGTAATTATATGAAAATTAGTTTTGAAAATAATAAGGAGAGTAATTTTCAATTTGTTACAATGATTGTGCTGGTTAGTAGAGAGAGACAATTGGTTTTTAGAAAATATCTCCCTATAAGGACGACAGGCCCACAGAAGGTCATTTTTGAAGTAATCTACGAATAGTAGACCCACTCAGCTTGAATTGAGAATCAGCATTGAATGTTGCATCAAAGAGCAAACAAATATCCATGTATATTTTTGTATCAAAAATTTTAAAAACAACCCACATTGTTTCTGCAAAATACATGATTTGATGTGAAGCCGACCACTATATTTTGGAATTCATGTAGTTTTTATCTAGCATAGTTTGGTCCACGCTATAGAAGGTTGGTATTGGTGTAATGTGTCGAGGGGACCAGCATTCTTCTTCTTTCTTCTTCTTCCTCTTGGTATAAGGCAATCCCCTTGTAACCAACCAAAACTCATGACCAACACCTGTGAAATTGGGGTATATCCAACCCACTCCATGCCATTACCACCCATTCATATGCAGGTTTACTACTAGTCAGGACCCGTAACTTTTGGTTGGCGTTTATGGGAGGTACCTACTGACGGCCACCCGATCAAACGCGACAACACATTTTGGAAATTCATAACTAATTCACATTTCATTGGAAAAATATGAAATCACTTGGATTGAAAATGCAATCTGATTGGTTATTAATGAAAATTACTAATGCAATACTATTTGTTCTCTCCATTGCTTAACATGTCGGTTATGGGCAGGATCACCTTGATGTTTACATGGTTTGCAGCCTCGGAGAATGCAAGATTCAAACTTCCAAGTCTTTTCCAATTGTGGACTTTGGCTTGCTTTTAAAAGGTGGCACAGTGGAAGATATTCAAGCAAGCTGGTCAAAAGCCAACAGTTTCTTATTGTCTGCGCATGCACTTATGATGCATAATTGTCATTATTCTACAGTGCTTTGCTACACTAAACACTGAATATAGTGTAGAGGGATTATTGATGTAGATCACTCACACTAATTTCCATCAAACCATGTGCATGCCAAGTTCTGATTGGGTATTTGTTCTCATGCAAGTGTGTGTCAATCAACAATTGCATGTAAATTTTCAATTAGTGTAGGAAATTTCAAATAGTCTAGTCTACACTATATTCACGGAACGGTGTAGTTGACAACTTTTTGGCAGTGGATGAGAAGGAAATTATGGGTGTGGTAGTGTGGATCACTTGATGATGCTTTTTCCATCTGCACCAACTTCCCTTTACCCCTAAAGGCCCAATGTCCCTTGGGAGGACGATTTTGATTTCCGGCAGGTTCCTAAAATTCAAAAAAAAAAATCCTTTTCTCTCTAAACTCTTACACTAGATTGTCCTTGATAAGAGCTCCATGGAGATATTTTTATTACTTTTTTTGGATTCATGGTTTGAAAGCAAGTACCACTCAAAGTTAGGAATGGGGATTCAGTACAGCTTCAAAAAAATTCTAGAAGTCTCTATTGATAATGAGATTTTCCATGCACGTAGAGAATACAACCTTCTTTGGAGATGTCAAAAAAAAATCTTGTCTTTAGTGTAAAAAAAACATTTTAACTCGAGTCAAACATTTTTACACATTTCGGGCAAGCAAGGAAAAGAACTTCAACTTTTCTACATAGAACCTAAAAATCTTCATGTTTTCAATTTTTATTTTTTCTACAACAATATGTGGTGTAGACCTTCTTATTGACCGTTTAGATTATCATTCTAAAACATATTAGATTCTCAAAAAAATAAATTGTGAATTGACAATTTTTGAACCTCTACTCCTCGCACACTTGTTTTGAATATGCTACACCCCTTCTCTACCTATAAAAACTGTTGTATACGGAACTATCATCATGCCCAACACAATGGTAAAAGATTTAGACCTTCTACAGTGCAAAAATTGGACACCAAGTGAAGTCAAAGTCTGTTGATCCACTCAACGCAGGGAAGAAAATGAACCATTTTCTTGACTTCAAACACTATAATCTTTCAATATGTAGGGTCAAAGTGTATGAAATTTTGTGAGTATGTTACTTAGTAAGTCTCAATAGAGATCCTACGGTCAAAAGGATACATACAAGGTTTTATTTCCTTCCTTACTCATTGCACTGGAATGAACAATTTTGGAGTGTTTTTGGTGTGAAATTGTCACGGGCTTTTAGGGATTAAGACCATCTCCACTCTTGGCGTGGAATTTTCCACGCTAGGTCGGAAAATCTACTCCACGCTAGTAGTGATTAAGGGTTTGGCGTTATAAGAGCTCCACCGCAAGCTCCAAATTTTTTAACCCAAAAAAACGCTTTCACCTTTCACCTCCCGCCACCAATGACACGGTGCCATGTGTCGCCATCAATGACATGGCGCCACATGTTGCGAGGGTATGGGTGTGTCGCCAACATCAAAAAATGGCACACTCCCTCCATCCAAGAAGATTTTTGTGTGCCATGCACCAAAACTTCTAAAATTTTATAAAGTTTCCCCGTTTTGAGGTGTCGGGTGCAACTTTTTGACCTCACAAGACTCCAAATTGATGGTTCTCTGTCTCCTTTAAATGCTTAAGGATTAAGTTGCATGTTTTTTATGGCTACTTTCTCCCCCACAAAAAAGATACATGAGAACATGTAAAGCTATGAAGGAATTAGTGACTAGATAAACTATCACAATATATTTATTACAATTACAGAGGTATTTGTAGCATGAGGTGAAGATACCAAGAGTTTTAACCTCTTTTCTCACAATGATTAACCCTAAATAGCTATAAATTCACTCTTAGGGCCAGTTTATTCTTGGGGCTGGATTGAGGGCCAGCCGTAACTCTCCAAGTTTCAACCAATAGGGTTTCTTAATCTCTTAAAATCCAACCCAAGAGCTTTATACTTGAAGCCGGCTATAACTACAGTACAATTCATCCTACGTGTCACCTTAGGTGGCATGGTTTTGGCGCCAAACCTTCCGGCCCCAAGGGAGCAATCGAGACGAGGTTTGGGGTGGCCCAAACTCCCAACTAGGACTGGATTCGGTTCCTCTATTGGATCCTTCAAATCACTACCGTCAATTAATAATATTTTTATTTTTATTTTTTATTTTTTATTTTAAATTTGAAAAAAAAAATTGAAAAAAAAATAAAAATTATTAATTAATTTTAATTCTGAAAAAGTTAATTTTTATTATTTATTTTATATTTTATTTTGAAAAAGTAATTTTTTATATTTTTATTTTTATTTTGAAAATGTAAAAGTACTCCTTTCTTTTGGATATGCACCCAAAAAAGGGATTTGGTCAAATAAATTAAATAATATTCTTTTTTCCAATACTCAAAACATGAAGAGGAATTTAAAGTTGCATTTATATGAAAAAAAACTCTCTTTTATTTTAGACCTATCAAAAATAAGAGAAAAAGGAAAAAAATTATGAAAACAGGAAAAATACTCTTGTTTATTTTTAAATTTTAAATGTAGTAAGGAAAGAAAAAATATAAAGTAAATATATGAAACCTATTTTTCTTTAAACTAGGAAAGAAACAGAGACAAAGGCTTGACAATGTGCTTCTATAATTTTTAGTTGAGATTTATGAAAATCTAAGACACTGAAAAAATTGGAAATTTGGCCCTAAAATCCGGCCCCAACACTTTACATTGACTAGGGCCAAGATGATGAATTTGAAATCCTGCCCTAGAATCCGGCCTCAATGCTCTACATTATTTGGGGTTGGATGGAAGAATTGGGGCCCGGTTGAAGGCCGGATTGAAGGCAAATCCGGCCGGCCTTCCATCCAACCCCAAGCCTAATGTAAACCGGCCCTTATAAGCTCAAGCGAAAAAAAATAGCTAGGATTCCCATTACAATATGACTTCTCTTTCTTCCTTTTCAAAAGTAAATAAGATTGGATCTACCCTAAATTAAACACCACCAAGCTCCTCCTTATCTAAAAGCTATCACAAGTGAACAAATAGTAGTATAAACCTTTAAACGTCATAAGGTGCCACTACACTAATTTTGATGTTTAGTGTTATGGGCAGTAAATGACTTGTAAATGCTATAAGTTTTCACTCTTGATGAATATTTTTACCGACCATGTCCACTATGATCCCCTTCTTTGAGTAGTATAGGTTGTTGTGCTCTTAGTAAAAATTTATATCAAAAGAAAAAACTGACAGCATTTATAAGTCGTTTACTGCCCATGACACTAAACATCAAAATCAGTGTAGTGGCAACAATATTCTATATGTATAGTGTCGTATTTGATTATGATAAGGTTCTCATATTGAAATGACCTCCAAATGAAAGATGTTAGTTGAGGAATCCTCAATCCAAAGGTGTAATTTTTGCTAATCTTTAGTACATATTTTGTATTCTAAAAAAGTAAAATATATGCATGTAGATACGGTTCCCGACTAACGTGTAAAGGGTTAAAGCAAAAATATAGGGTTTCTTATTAAAACTTTGAATGGCTTCACAAATCTTTAAAATTATTGTTTTTAATTTTATTTTCTTCAACAATAACATTCAATATATGTTTATTGTACAATGTCAATGACACTTGACAAAGAAACACTTCATTCACACCAATTCCTAAAGGGCGAGGGTAGAATGACCCCCTCGTTGCCCCTCTGAGAAAATGAACGAGGAGAAATGGAATCATACACCTCCCTATTCTCTTATCTATCCCACTACCCATTCTCATAGCATCATTTAAGCCCTAAATCCTAAACATCACCATTACACCAGAATTCCTAAACTCTGATCCTCTCAACTTTAAACCCTAAAACTTGGTTGTTGGAGGAACAAGGAGGGAAATGAATCCATCCATCCAAGCAAGGAGCAATAAGCTCATGCACATGTGTGTGGATGAGCCCACGTTGGGGCCCCAACGATTGGCAGTGGGCCCCACTAAACAAAAGGTAAATTTGGATAAAATTTTAAATATGTAAATTGGTTTCCAAGTGTAAACATATTGGGAATTCTTTGAGAACATGGGGAACGTATTGGGAACGGGAAATGCGAAGGAACACATCTGAGAACATGGGGGAACTCTGGGAAACAACATGGGAACTCACTGGGAACGTAATGGGAACATTGTGGTAATAATATGGTTTGGTTAGTAACTACATCGGATTTTACCGTGAAACTGGTGTGGCCATGAGGAGCCCATCCCGGACTTTTAGGGACCATGTCTCGAAGATGAACCCCCATATGGTCGTCATGTGCGTGTGCTTAATGAGTGGGTCATTCCACCTTACCCTCCCAAAAGAAACCGGATTTAGGTAAATTGTTAAGAATTAGTTTGGGATGGCCTAAAGGCATTGGTTTAAGTTTACCAAGGACCGGGGAAAAGTAATGGAATCAAATCCGATGTTGAAATTTAAGTGGATTCTTTTCGCACTGACAGGGGCGGGTCCAAGTGAATTCAATGGATGCCATATGCATGCACATGGTCGTCTTAAACTTTGGGTCTGAAATTCCCGTAAGTAGTGGCCAATAGAAGTGCAACTCCTCCCACATTACATGATCCTCCAGACCACACTCAAGTTTTGTCTTTGAGTTTGATGGCAGTTGATGCTCGTGACATCTTCTTGTCTTACCAAAATATCCTAAGCTTGGTAATTTCTGTCATGGCTCAAGGGAAGTGAATTGTCATTTTCTACTATTTTCATTCTCATTTCGGTTCTTGAAGAACTATGGTTTGGTAAAAAAAATCTTTTGAGCTTCTTTTTTAAATTAACCTCTAAAGGACCAAGGCATTTTAGAGGAATCTCTACTCCATCGATTAAAAACTATTAAGATTAATTTTTTGAGAATGTGATCTTTGTCTAGATTTTATATGAGATGATGTGGTAATAAATTTGTGGATTATTTACTGTACAGATTGGGAGATAATTGCAGATAGAGTGAAATATTTTGTACCCCGCAAGTACACATGGTCCTTTAGGAGTTGAGGAACTTAAATCAAAATAATAATTTGTTGGGTGAATCCAAAGTTTTTATCTTGTATTTGAGACTTTGAGGATAATTCTAGTAAATTTGATAGTCTCTCTATAGTAAACTTTCTCATATATCATGTGGGGTAGGCAAGTGGGTGTCAAAGTTTCTTACTTTTTGACATTTGAATACCTCAGCAACCTACAATAGTCAATAAAATAATCATAATATTGACTATTGGGGAAATATATATGCTATGAAGTGCAAAGAAATAAGGAAATTAGAGTTTTCCTGAAAGTCACCAAAATATAGTGGATAGTCACCCAAAATCTTAGGGTCTTATGTTAGTAATTGGGACCACATGCACATGGTGACTTGGCTTGGATAAGGTGTGGGGGAACATTGGTCAACTCTTTGAGAACTTATAGTACTATGGGGGAGCTTTAGTTTGCATGGAGTAGGGCCAAAGGGCATTGATTGCCAAGCATTTCATTGGATCAGAAAATAAGGGACATGAACTGGATCTCCTTATTGACCATGGTCGAGCGTTGCACCAAACCTCAGCCTAGGGTGGGTCCATTATTCTGGCCCTACCCGTTTTAGGATTCTAGAGCCTTTTTTTGGATTTTTTGGGCCATGTTTGGGCCTACGGCTTTAAAATACCCTAAGTGGGCACCCTAAGGATCAAATAGGGCCCCCCTCCAACATAAAAATAGGGGCCGATTTTGTCCCAACCCTCCTCCACCCTTCCAAGCCTGAGGCTTCATGCAACGCTCCACCGGGCTATTTAGGCAAATCCACATGAACTTCTTCATGCTCTCTTTCTTTTTGTTTCTAAATCTCATATGGTCAGGCACCATATTCCTCCTGCCTTGCCTCTTCTGGAAGCACTTTCAGGAAAACTCCGTTGTAGAATAAATTTCACAAAATTTAGACACTCTCCCAAATGTGCTTAACCCCTAAGGTACCAAGACAGTTTTACACCAAAAACACTTCAAAATTAATGGATTCCAGTGCAATGAATAAAGAAGGTAACAAAAACTTTGATTTTTAGTTCTGACCGTAGGATCTCAATAACGGCTTATTAAGTAATACATGTACAAAATTTCATAAACTTTGACTGCACGGATTGAAAGATTATAGTGTTTGAAGTCAAGCAAATGGTTCATTTTCTTCCCTGCGTTTAGTGGATCAGCAGACTTTGACTTCACTTGGTGTCAAAAAATTTCACTACACAAGGTCTAAATCTATTACCATCTTGTTAAGCATGATGTTAGCTCCTTACACACCAATTTTTAGAGATAGAGACAGGGTGTAGCATATTCAAAACAAGTGTGCAAGGAGTGGAGGCTCGAAATTTGTTAATTCAAACTTTAATTTTTCTTGAACTTAATATGTTTTCGATTGATAATCCGAATGGTCAATAAGAAGGTTTACATTACATATTGTTGTGGAAAAAATAAAAAGTGAAAAATATGAAGATCCCTAGGTTTTATGTGGAAAAGAAGAAGTTTTTTTGGTACCTTGCCCAACAATGAGTGACAATGTGTGAAAATGTTTGACTTGGGTTGGTATGCTATTTTTCACTAAAGACAAGAACTTTTTTTTGACAGCATGAAGGGAAATAATATTACTTGCGAGTACTGAAAATCTCACTTTCAATAGAGTGTCCTATCAAAAGTTTTTGGAGGTGCCCGAGGTGGCCACCCTCCCCATTTAAAATTCAAAACCCTATAACTTTTTCATCAAATGTCTAATTTAGGAAAAAAATATTTTCCCACTGAGCTCTTGGTAATGTCTTTCTATAGTAAAAATTTCAAAGTGGAATGTTGGAAATTGACAGCATAGGAACCTGACCGATTTTTCAAAAAGCCAAATTTGGACACTTGGTCCTTTAGGGGTTAATTATCTACAAAGCTAGGGAATTTGTAGCTCACGACAAAACTCTCAAATCCTAATTTTTAAGGATATCACTCCTCACCGAAGGGAAAAAAAAGGGGCAACTTCATGCAGCTAACATCATGGTATGCTACAGTAATTTGGTGTGGGAATATTAAACGACAGATGACCATCCACATGTAAAAGGTGCTGCGGCAATGAATGTGGGAATCCCGCACAAGCACTCCTCCAGAGCTCGTGGATAAGGAAGAATATTGACCCAGTTGGATGCCTGCACCACCAACATCTGTAGCATTTCCAAACACCTCGCTGCCACAAACCATCGCAAAAATTTTGCACTACATGCCAAGTGTACCTACTAAATCAAGAGTTTTTGCATTTTTACTCAAAGGTTGGTACGAGGAAGAGAATTGGAAGTCATCAAAAATGAGAAAAAAGCATGTTCTCATTACACTAAATTTTATGTATAGTGTAGTGGTACTTTATGATTTGAAAGCCCTATAACTTTTTTCTTTGAATGTAGATTGTTATTTAGAGTACAACTATCCATACTCTTAACCCTTTAGTGCCCAGGTCATGTTTCATCACAACCATGTGCTGATTTTTTTTTAAACTCACTTTCATGGAAATAGAATGCCCTACTGGTAGCATCCAACCTTACAAAATGATCACTTTTGTCTACTTGATTGTATACAAAAATGTTCCAAACCTATACAAATTAAAACGGATGTTTTGTATGCGATGAGAGAGATCAACAATCACTAAACAATGAAGATTTTCTTAAAGACAAATTTCAATCAAAATTCAAGACCAAAATCATTTTGGTTACTTGTTATGACATTAACTTAAAATTAAGGCTTACTATTGGAAAAGACCCCTAACTTCTAGTCAATGCTAATGGGGGGTACCTAGTGGCAGAAATAGGCTAAACATGGCTGACCACTTTGAAAAGTCATAACTAATTCGCATCTCATTGGAAAAATATGAAATCACTTGGGTTGAGGTCGTAATTCTATCCGTTATCACTGAAAAATAAATGTATTATTAATTGGGTTCTCCTCATATGCACATTGCTTACTTTGTCGGTCATGGGGGGTATACATTGCTTATATGTGTAATGTATGTTAGGTTGCTGTATGTACTGTACATAACGCACAATCCAGCTGTAAAGGCCAACTCGGTTTGAAAATTTGGTGTTGTGTAGGTCAATATAAAACATATTTGATTGGATGCGAGAATATGGATTTCAATGAAGGGTACCTGCTCATGATCCGTGGCAACTTGTATCCTTGCTGTAGCGTTCTACATACCACTCTTCTGTTCAAGTAGCGTTACGTTTTATGATGGGTTTCCCTCAAATTTTGAGACAAATATCTTTGCGCAGATACTCCTGTAGTCTAACCTCAGGTTTGGCACGGTCGTGCGGAACAATCAGTTAACAACCATCAATGCCATCCGGCAGTAATAATTTATTTTGAACAGTTATAAATTTTTGATTATTTTAATTTATCAAAACGTAAAAT
Source organism: Bryoerythrophyllum caledonicum (assembly GCA_963971425.1). NCBI lineage: Eukaryota > Viridiplantae > Streptophyta > Bryopsida > Pottiales > Pottiaceae > Bryoerythrophyllum > Bryoerythrophyllum caledonicum. Next base: position 16,721,440 of record OZ020521.1, on the reverse strand, counting down.
TTGACATTTGCATGGCAATCCTTCAAAACATTTCCTTCTATCAACTTTGGTAGCTATTGCAATTGTCACTTTCTTCTACTTTGTTCATTCTCTATCTTGAGTAGATACAAACTAGAGTTATTCTACATGTCAAATGTTTTTTGAAAGTTGGATTTTAAAAGGTAGGTAATGATTGAAGGAGCTGTTGTGATTCATGGCTAGCTAACCCTTTAACGGTTGGTTGGCAATGGCATGGCCATCAATCTACAATTGTAGTAGATAATGTAGTTTAGAATCTATTATACATAGATGGTGGTCGCCCCATGGCTAGCCCGACATTTAAGGGTAAATGATGTATCCATTTAAAGTGGTTATTTGAATTGCCAATTTTAAGAACCTATGATAATTATATTGTTTCTAAAGATATGAGCCCCCTGAGGACCAATTGTCCCTTGACAAACTTTTTACATTTTAGGCGGATTTTTATTATGTCAATTTAATTGTGAAATAATATATTTTAAAATAATAAGGGCCTAACATGGAATAACTTTTTTTACCGCCATACCTTACAAACAAAATTATTGTATTTTAATTGCAAATTGGTAGATTCTAAGTAGCTCCAAAATTTGTTGTGAGCATCTATCAGCATTGAGATGTTTTTTTACAAGTAATTGTCTTTGAAAACTGTTTAAATACTTTGTTTTCAATAAGAAGCATCTATTTTAACCATCTAGTGTTAGATGAGCCCAAATGGCGTTGAATTGGGGTGTAATTGGAGCAAGCCCAAGCATTTAAGGATTAATGCAAGTCACTCCATGTCAAGCAAGGTCTAACATAAAGTTTTATTTTTATATTAGAAGTAAAGAAAAGATAGTATTCTTATTTTCTCTACTGTATATTGTAGTATAAACCTTCTTCTACAGCATTCAAATTCTTTTTCTATAACGATATGAGTTAACAAGGAATTAAAATGTGCATTCGCAATTCTGAATTCCACTCTTTGAACAATTGCTTTATATATGCTACACCTCCCTTCAACCTTTCAATATTGGTGTACAAGAAACTAACACTTTATACACGACAATTATATAAACTTTAAACCTTAATGATTGCAAATTAGTAACCTATGATTTCACACCAAATGAAATTATAGTATGTTAATCTACCTAATGCAAGAAAAAAAAGTTTTATTTCTTTTTACTTTATATAAAATAATCATCTAATTTATACCGATAAAGTTATTGATATTATTTGAAATCATTTTATTCTATTAGTGTTGATCTAGATCATGTAGTTGGAAATTGAAATGCAACTTATTTTCTTTTTCTATTTATTGCAAAACAAGGCAAATTTATGGTGTGAAGTAGCAATGGATACTTAAAGTTAATAATTCTTATAAAGTGAGAGAGTAAATCTCTTACATTGTGTGACAATAATTTTTTGTCATTTTTTAACTTCTTAATATTTCTTAAAAAGCAAGAACTAGTAGATCTTATAAATGATAAGAAACATTGTTTATTTCCAATAAACATCATGAATCATTAAAATCTTCAAATAGTCAAAAGTCCCCAATTTCATATGTGAAGTAAATAAATTGAAAGTTTTTCAACAATAAATTTGGTCTATTGTAAGTTAAATTGATGACACAATTGAGTTGGTCTAGTTTTGGATGTACTCAATGTTTAAAATACGTAGGCATCTACATAATGGTTGATGTTGTTTCTATATTTAATTTTCACTTTCAAGTTTGATGTTATGCTCATGAAATGACCTTTTAAACTGAGATTTGTAAAGTCTATTTCACATCAAAATAAAAAAATTTATCTACTTCACAAGCAATACTCTTTTCTTTCTTGAATGTCTCAAGTTTACAAAAGATTTTGGAATCAATGCTAAACAAATGAATTTGTACAACATTACAATAATAATATTTCAAAGTAAATAATCTTCATTTCATGGTTAAATTGCATATGAATGTCCAATATATCTATGGCACTCCATTCACTACATCCATGGTACTCCATCCATTGCAAAAAAAAAAATCCAATAAAAGTTAATTCATGGTAATTTCAAGTACGCCTTTTAAAAATGTTGAAGCCACTTGCTTTAGATTTTATATAGTAGCGGGACTTAGGAAGCTAATGGGGCTCTAAATGCTTCAATGAGCTCTTCCAACAAAATTGATTCATATAAAAATCAACAAATGCAAGTCTAGCAAGGGCTATTTAGACTCTACTTGATAATAATAATCTTATCATAAGTTTCAAGGAAAAAATTGCCAAGTTTGTCAAAAATGACTTTTAATCACATGAGGATGGAGATATGGACCTTAAGATGTTAGGGGGTTTTAAAGCACCTGTGGGTTGCATTGGAAGACAAAGTTATGACCATATGGAGGACCCTTCTTATTTTGAGTACCTTGAAAGAAGTCAAGTACTTGAAACTCATTGTAGAAGGTTAAGGCTCCCTTGATAAAAGCTAAGTAACTTGTTTACCAAATATCATATGTTTTGAAAGGTCCTCATGTTATCACACTTGATTCACTTCCCTAGTAGACCTCATAAATCACTTCAATGACAAATGCACCTTAAGGCGAGTTCAAAGCACAAACATCATCCAACTATCAAGGTAACGAACCCAAACCCCATTACCAACACTAATAAAATTTGGGTATATCCATCCCATTACCACCTATTTACCCATCTAAATGTAGGTATGCTAGTCAAGACTCCTTACTTTCAGTCGACGCTTATAGGAAGCACTTGTTGGCAGCCACCGGCTAAACATGGCAACCAACACTTTGAACCAATTCACATTTTATCAAAAAACTACGAAATCACTTGGGTTGAAACTGTGATTCTATCGGATTCCACTAAAAAATAAATACCTGATTCTTTTCCTCTCTCCATACATGCACAAATGTTGCTTAATCCTTAAACGTCAGAAGGTGTCTACAATATCCAACACGTATAATGTCGTATTTGAACATGATAACGTTGGGATAGGGAAAAGACCTCCAAATGAAAGATGTTAGTTGAAGAACTGTCAATCTGAAGGTAGACCATGGTATTATTTGGGGTATTCTACAGAGTAAAATACGTCCTTATCCTCGATGGACATTAAACAGACGCACATGACGACCATATGGAGCTTCATCTTCTAGATATGGTCCCTAAAAGTCCGGGTTGGGCTCCTCATGCCCACACCAATTTCATAGTAAAATCTGATATGGTTCTAACCAAACCATTTGGTTACCCTCTACTCATTTACCTTTTAAACCATATCATTACCACAACGTTCCCATTGCGTTCCTGATGAGTTCCCATGTTGTTCCCTAGAGTTCCCCATCGTGTTCCCAATTGTTCCCTTCCGTTCCCAATGTGTTTCCCATGTTCCCGAAGAGTTCAAAACTGGGAACCAATTTATACTTTCAAAATTTTATCCAAATTTACCTTTTGTTTAGTGGGACCCGTCACCAGTTGTTGGGGCCCCAATGGAGGCTCATCCGCGTAGGCTAGGGCGAATTGACCCCCCTCATTGGCGGGTCAGTGGATGGACGGAGGTGGACGAGGACCATTCCTCTCCTTGTTCCCCCTATAACCTAGTTTTAGGGTTTAGAGAATCCTCGGGAGGGTTTTAGGGTTCAGGGTTTTGGAGTTAGGGTTAACCTTGTAGACTTTAGGGTTTATAGGTGGTGTCTAGGGTTTAGAATTTGAATGAAGCTAGGGGAACGGGTAGGAGAACGGGACTGCGGGAACGGGGAGGGGATGACCTTGTCCACCTAAATCCATCCACTGACCCCAACGAGGGGGTCCGCCCATCCGCACACATGTGCGTGAGCTTATGGAAGCGTTCACTTGTCGGTTATGGGGGGATTTCACCTTACATTGGTCATTTAGCACCAAACATGTGTCAAGGTACGTAACGAGACTGCCACTCTGAGTCCAAAAATCTCAACCAAATGATGCACTTTTCTGCAGGTTGCCAAAAAGCGACTCAAAACCAAAACCCACGGAACCTGTCCGACCTAGACCTCCCACCAATCACAGACCACCTCTCAGCAACCAGCCATGTGGCAACATTATCCCCAACACCCCAATAACCATCACCCCCAGGATCTCCCACAATGTCATCCACTCCCACCCCAACCATCAACTAAACCCAAACCACAACGCACAACCTTCACAACTCCCAAGCACCTCCAACACTTCCTTCTCGCTCTCACACACACATACACACATACACACAGAAATGGCGTCCCTCGCAGCTGCCGTCTCGGGTTCAACCTTCGCGGGAGCCAAGCTTTCGACCAAGGTAGTGGGCCCTGCGACCGCGGCTCCCGCGGTCGTACGCATGCCCGTGGTGCGCGCCTCGGCCAGCAGCGATGCCTTTGGGAAGGCCCTGATCGCGGGCGCGAGCTCGCTGCTGCTGGTGGCGTCCGCGAACGCGGCCACGGTGAAGATGGGCGGCGACGACGGCGCGCTCGGGTTCTTCCCGGCCTCCACCGCGGTCAAGGCCGGCGAGACCATCACGTTCACCAACAACAAGGCGTTCCCGCACAACGTGGTGTTCGACGAGGACGCCGTGCCCGCGGGGGTCAAGGTGGACGACCTCTCGCACGAGGAGTACCTCAACGCGCCCGGGGAGAGCTTCACCATCACGTTCAAGACGCCGGGGACCTACGAGTACTACTGCGAGCCGCACCAGGGCGCCGGCATGAAGGGCACCGTCACCGTGTCGTAGATCTGCCGGAGTTGTAGAGTAGGAGAGGAGCCTTGTACACTGTGTTTGAAGTAAGCTGAGCTATTCTCTATCTCTCTCTCTCTCTCTCCCGCTTTTGAGGTTTTCGATGAATGTGTCGTGATTCGCAGCCAATGTGGAGTTCCTGCGAGGACTGTTTCGTATCGTTCGCATGAGGGTTTCGAAGAATTGTGGTGATGTGTGCTGAGTGGCTGTAGTTTATGTTTGGTCGACGTTGTCGACTCTACGAGACGAATGCCATCTTGACGTGAATGCATGTGGATCTTCGCGTGTGTGAGTTATTGCTTGATTTTCGATTGGGAGATGGGTTTATATCACTTTTAAGGTCTATGCTGTTACGGATCTCACGTGAGTGTTTCGAAGAATGTGTGTTTGACAGAGTGCCCCGAGTGTCCGCAATGTTGAACATCTGGGAAGAATTTGATCTTCACAGGAACTGGGGACCTTGATTCGCGTGTGAAGGCCGGACTAACATAATCAGATACGCATTTACTCAGTAGTGTTGTGAGCTTTTGATACGCGTTTCAATCGGCTCTGGTGTGGATTGATGGGTCCATAGCAGGTGTGTTTGTATGCGTTAAACGTGATGCTTTACTTCGAGTCGGAATTGAGCGACGTTGCGAACCTCAGCGCTGTGAAAATAAACGGTGCTTCACGGCATGTTTTGGATCAGGTCACTGATAACTTCAATTCATTGCAGCATTGGTGTGAGCGGCTAAGATTCGAGAAGCCAGTGCATTCTTGAATAAAAGCTCCACACATAGAGTCTTTCCTCATAACTGTTAGGGCCATTGAACATTAGGAGTGGAGCGTTGTTCAAAAACATCTTCCACTCAAATAATTCTGCGAGCAGAATGTGACAATTTCGTCAACTAAGGTGATCACGAAACTCCCGAAATGTTGCAATATTGCTTCGACGGCCAATCGTTTAACGGTAGCGTTCCCCATGAATTGAACAAACGAAGCGAGATCGATCATCATACAGCATGAATTCTGGAGCATTTCCTAATGTGCCCATCACCTAAGAATGCTGTGTGAATATCGAGAAAATCTTCAACTCTGATGTAACAAATTGCGACGGGATTCATGGACCACGTTTGTTGCAACTGCTGCAGTGTTCTACGCGAGATATTGATCATCGTAAAATTCATGGCTGATTCCGTTGTTTCTGGACTATCTGTACGTGGACCACAAGCGGTGGGTGGACGAGGACGCGCTCGTTTGATTGGTGATGGCATCTTTTCCTTTTTTCCTTGTGCCAGAAAACATAACAGTCCTTTTGTCCTCTGTTTGGATTAGAATTTTATATGACACCTAGGTTTTGTTGCTTGAGGTCCTAATGAAGCAGGAAGTTTGCTTGACATTTTGCAAACTTATGAAACATTTGGTGCTTGAGTGTTTGTTCCTCCAAGATACCTTGTCCCGCAATCCCATGTCTCCCCTAATGTGAGGTCTTTCATCGACCTACAATCGAAACTATGGTACAGTCTACGAGACGGGCGCTGTAAGAATCAATTGATCGCAGCTTGTGTCCCGACGCGGATGCTAGCTCTCGCTCTTGGGTTCAATCTCCTCAAGCGTGCCGTCACTGGGTTTTTGTCAATTATATAGAGCCTACAGCTTCTACGGGATGGTCAGATTCGTGTGAAATGGAGTTATCCGACGTCGACAGAGCTTTTGAGAGTGGGATGGTGTTGGCGCCGAGCGCGAGCGCGTCTTCGTCCACCCACCGCTTGTAGTCCACGAACAGATATTCCAGAAACAACGGAATCAGCCGGTCCAACATCGCTTGCATGATCCTGTGCACACGGGGTCGGTCGAATTCAGTTAGAGATCAGGGATTTCGGATGCCAGAGATAACACGCTCAGAGTCTATGTGCGAGCAGCAGCTGGTGGGAAGAATATTCATGAGTCGGTGCATTGAGCGCTGCGACTTACGCATTTCCGGGAACTTCCACCGCTGAAAGAGGTAGCATTGTGAAAGGAACGGTGTAGACCTGCCATCACCAATCAAACGAGCTCGTCAGAAATCAGCAGTACTACTTGTTGCCAGCTTCCAGAATCTGTTGAAAGATAAAAACACATCTTTAGACCTGAGGAAATGAAAGTGAGCTTGATTATATTGGATCATGGAAAGGATCGATGCGGTTCTATCTGCAGCACGCTTGTAGCCGTTGAAAAACCATACCTCCAAGGATACGCTCAGCTCGGTTTCCAAGTTGAGCATTTGGTCTCCTTCAGGCGTGTCTTGCCATGTCAAGTGGTTCTTCAAGCTGGCTAAACATAGTAATCAATCTGTCACATTAAAAAAGAATCCGGAGTCTCGAGACGTATTGTGTGCTCATGATCTTCAAGACTGCATGGTTTGCTATCGCAAAAATACCTGAAAATCGTTCGTTCTGATCTTCCACAGCCTTGGACCCTTGAAACTGCAAAAACAGGGCAGTATCTAGAGTTAGACCTAGCAACTCACACAGTGAAGTACATGAAAAGGGTACTGAGTTAGACCTAGCAACTCACACATTAAACTACAGAAAATGAGGGTTTTCCTAGGGTTACCTTGCACTGCCGCATCTCCACTCGGCAGTCCACGTCGCTGACGGCCACGAAGAGATCGACGATGGGGGCGACCTCGAAGTTGAGCAGCGTGACCTTGGGCAAGTGGCAGCGATACACGTCGTCGCCCACGTACTCGTAGCGCTGCAGCGCCTTGGTGTTGAGCATGGACTGCGTCCCGGCCGGCTGCTGCAGGAACGTGCTCAGGTGCTGCGGCATCCCGGAAGGATCAGCCAGTGTCACAAGAGGGACACTCTCCTGCTTCGTCACTCGCAAACTCGCCCTCCTGTGCGCTGCTGCTGCGACCGGAAAACATCTCGCATCCCTCGAACAAAACCTGCACACAAATCAATCAGGCCAAAAGGTCCAAAGGGAGCAAACTAGAAAAGCGAGAAGACCAACAAGGCTCTTAACTAGAAACTACAATCAACCGTGGACTCCATCAAATCACACCTCCTTCCTGTGCTCAAACGATGATCTAGAATCATGGGAACAACTCAACTATGCCCATCCTGAAGGAAACTATGTCATGACATCTCCGACATGACCTTCACGATGTCCACTACTTGGATATTGGATTCTGCACAATCAGGAAGGAAGGGAGTGGATGAGTTGTGGTTACCTTTTGGATTCTTTGGCAGGGTTTAGTCCCGGAGAGAGCACCGCGAGTGCACCAAAATCCCGGTCGGTGATTCTTCCCAGCGATGCCTGCAAGGAAACCATGAAGGGTTACAATTCATGAACTCTACTTCCTTGCTTCCAAAAGCTGAAACAGCCAGCAAGGTTCACTGTCTCCAAACCATCTTGTTGCGTTTGAGAATGGTTTTTTCATAAATGTTTTCAAATGATGTAAACCATGTCACTAGGGGTTAGATCAAAACTGCCTTCAATCAATCAAAAACTCTCCCGATCCTTTTAGGATACTTTCAACATGTCAACCGCACATTCAGGTTGAGAAACTCAACAACTAACTGTTCAAAACCCTAGCAACGAGCACTACACCCACGAACAACTCAAGAACTCCACCATACCCGATCCAGTGAAAAAAAGAAAAAAAACCCGGCGAATTCTCACATGAACGCGGCAAGCGGAGGTAGAGGCGAGCGAACCACCACCACGAGCGCACTCACTCACACCAGCAGCAGGCAGGCGCATCGTCGCCATCGCCATCCCCACCTCCCCAAAAAGCGCCTCGCCCCAGAAAACTCACACAAAGGATAGAATTGTTAGGATATCAGCTATGGTGCCCTCCCGTCCACATTCCTGCTCCAAATTCGGCGGTTGTTGGTGCAAACTGGAGGTGGTTTTCTGGAGATTGATTGAGTATGGCACTGATTTAAAGGAACGCGGTGAGTTGGTGGTGACGATGATGCGCCTGAGGTTCTAGTTGTGGGATGTGATACACAAGTGTTAGTACGTGCGCTTGAGGATGAGCTTTTTCGAGGTCGTCCAGTTGCTGCTCTAAAGTGAGCCTCTGTTGTATGGATGAGGAGACTGGCCATTTCTGGTGATTGAGGCCCACTTCAACTTTAGTAGATCTCCCAGAACGTTATTTAAACGATGGGTTCATTTTTCTTTCAACTACAACCAAGATAATTATTAGCCATATTTAACTAAATCTAGACTTTCACGTCAAATCTAGACTTTGGACTATACGTGTTATCAGGAGATTTTCAGATGAATTTCGAGGCTCCATAGTAAAATTCACATTCTTTATGTCAACTAACCTCTGTTACACGGGATTTCACTCTGGATAGAATTGGTTTTATCTCACATCTTCGAGAGATTTTCAATCAAATTAGCGGCAGTATTTATTTTTGGACTTTGCATGGTTCAGATTTACTTAAATATTATTCTATAAGTTTTTAAAATAATTTTTATCCTTGCATTGCCACATATTAGAGTTATTTTGTAAAGTGAGGCAAAGATGTTTTATTCCTTCATTTTGAGTTATTAAAGAGAAGGAGTCAATAAAGACGAAGATGGTTGATTCTCATGGTACAACATGACTTCTTCTTCCTTTCAAAGGCGGCTAAAACTAGTTTAACCCCTAAAGTTCCTTGATTATAAACACTCCAAAGCATGTGATTCTAGTGTAACAAGTGGAGAAAGAAACAATTATTCAAATTTGAACCTTAGGATCTTAATTAAGAGGCTCACAAAAGTTCATGAACTTTGACCGCACTGTTTGAAAGATTACAGTGTTTGGAGTAGAGAAAAATGTTCATTTCTTCAGGCTTTACACGGTGTGAGATTTTTGCACTACACAATGTCATATTTTACACCATCATGTTTACCATGATGTTAGTTCCTTTTTACACCAAATTTGAGAGGTAGAAGAGGGGTGTAGCACATTCAAAAAATTGTGCAAAGAGTGGAGGTTTGAAAATTGCCAATACACATTTTATTTTTTTATGAATAAACTAGCAATTGGCGCTTGCTTTGCAACGCATTAGTCCAACCATTTCAGTGTAGTTTTTATATTACAAACTACAAATAAAAAAGGTAACATGATTCATTGCATGGTTGACTACAATTAACTGCGCGATTGACTACATCGTTTTTGTAGTTCACTGCACGGTTGACTGCGTGGTTGATCGCTGCGTGGTTCATTGCGTAGATTATGATTTTAGTAGTATAACAATAATAATAATAATAATAATAATAATAATAGCAGTTGGCGCTTGCTTTGCAATGCATTAGTTCAACTATTTTAATGTAGTTTTTATATTACAAAATATAAATAAAGAAAGGAAACAACAATCTACATAAATATAAATGTCTTTGCAACCTATGCATGAATTTTAATATTGCAATAGAATAGAATAGAAAAAAATAAATTAGGTTTTAGATTTTTTGCATATTAACATGGAATTTCAAAAATGTTATGAACGTCAAATTTGTTATTAAGAGTTTCAAATTCATTTTGGATAAGCACAAATTGCAACACTCAAATGTAAATTTCACACACCCACAAACTCAACTTGCAATTACAATCTCAATTTCATACACCCGCAAACTCAATTTGCAATTACAATCTCAAAACTTGCAATCTCACCTCAAACTTGTAATTTCAATCTCCACAATTCAAATATGCAATTTCGCAACTCCTAGGAGACCCTTTTTGGGCCTCCTCGGCACTAAATGGTTTAACACATGAATATCACCTACATGATTTAACACTAAAATATACCTTTACAAGTAAAAACATATTTAGATTTAACCATTTAGAACTTATGAGGCCATGACAGAGACAATTTTCATACTCTAGCTGTTGTGACTTTTTCCATTATTGGTTGTTGTTGATGCAATCTTCTTAACGCATAATTGTCTTCGCAATGCCTCTAGATGATCTATAATGAATTAGCGAAGTAGTTGTCTTGGAATGCATGTTGGTCTTCACAATAGATTTCCAAGAATACCCTATGATCTCAAATTGATGCATGGATTGGTGAAACCATCGTCCTCAAAACACACGTTTGACTTCACAACAAACTTTCAACACACTCCCATGATCTCCAATTCATGCATTGACAAACTATAGTGATTTCTGTAAGGTGGGTTTGCAAAAAAATGTATAAATTGGGTAAATGATGTTTTGCATAATCTCCCATGCTCGTAGATTCTTCCAAGCCTTGCCGGTCCACTTAGGCACTAAAAGGTTGATTTGAGATCTTCCAAGCTTACATCATAATGTTTAACAACCTACACTAAGCAAAATGAAAACTACTCAAACTCTCTAAATACTATCACATGCTTGAGATCCAAAGATTCCACTATCACAACTTCTTATTAAAAACATATTTGAATCAAATTGGATAACTTGTAAGCACCTTAATACTACAATTCCCTATATCTACTCCAATTCTATGAAATCAAAAGGTGACATAGAAAGGTTAGAGTGTACTCCAAGGCCCACTTCAAACCAACACCCAATCAATATAGGTCTCTACAACCGTGGTAGATTATCATCTAGGTTCATGTTACATTTGAAATTAACCCCTTAAGGCCCAAGTGTACAAAAATATACACTTTGACCGCAATTATCTTTCAATCCCTATAGTCAAAATTCACGAAATCTTGACCACATCACCTCATATAAGTTTGGAAGAAGATCCCACGGTTACATTTTCAATAAGTTCATCATGACAGTTTTTGATCAACGGAGTATAGATCCCTCTAAAATGGCTTGGGCCTTTAGGTGTTAAAATAACGACCATAGGTATAATCACAAACCTTTGAGCTTTTTCCAATTGTTGGGCAAAAAAACTCCATTCTCCACCAATTTCTGGCACAATGATGAGCCTTGAAGCATGAACGATCCCACACAACCCAAAGCTAAACCTGTGAAAGAACTGATGCAAAGGCTGCAAATGCTCTCGAAGTTTGGTTCAACCATGTCAAAATCATGTAATTTGAATGGGGGTTGGTGGCATTGGACATTATTGTATTCGATGGATGAGAAGATGTCTTGGTGATGGATTGGAGAGGTTGTAAGATTTCCACTCCACTTGTACGAGGTCGTAACATGACCCCATGATGCCCAAGATCCATGTTATTATTTGAAAGCCTAATTCAATTACTGAGCTTCCTTTCAACCTGTTCAAATGGATCATGATGCATTTTAGAGAGCATACCTAAAATTTTAATAAAAAACCTCCTTCCTTTGAAATTTTCACACTAGTTTATCCCTAATAAGAGCATTGTGGAGGTATTTTTTATATTACTTTTGGATTTGTGGTTTCAAAGTTAGTACCACTTTAAGTTAAATTGGGGACTCTCGGCAACTACGAACTTTTTCATAGAAGTTTCTACCGACATTGAGATTTTTCATACATATAGATAATATTACCTTCTTTGAATATGTAAATAAATTCCTTGTCTTTAGTGCAATTAAACATTTTTAACCGAAGTCAAACATTTTGGTCCATTTCGGGCAAGGAGGAAAAAACTTCATCTTTTCTACATAAAACCTAGAGATCTTGATATTTTCACTTTTTACTTCTTCAACAATAATATGTGGTAAAAAATTCTTATTGACTGCTTGGATTATCAATACGAAGCATATCAAGTTCACAAAAATAATAAAACGTGAAATGGCAAATTTTGAACCTCCACTCTATGCACACTTGTTTTGAATATGCTACACCCCTACTCTACCTCTAAAAGTTTGAGTGTAGGGAAATTACATCATGCTTAAGACAACGGTAAAAGATTAAGAACTTGTATAGTATAGAAATTTGATATAAAGTGAAGCCAAAGTTTGTTTATCCACTCAACGCACAAAAGAAATTGAACCATATTCTTGACTTCAAACACTATAGTCTATCAATCTGTGTAGTGTATCACAACCCAAAAATTATGGTGAACTTGTGATGAAGTCTACTTTAAGATCTTATAGTTGAAAGTCCAAATCTTTACTTCAAAATTAGTTTTTTTTCCCCTCGTTTTGGTAGTGGCAATTTTGGAGTGTTTCTTGAGGCAAAATACCTTGAGCTTTAGGGATTAATCTAATAATATATATCATCTCAAAGTGAGAGTTTTGAGGTAGTTTTGGTGAAGCATAAGGCACAGTTCTTTAGGGGTTAAATGAACTAAGCAAGATAATGTGTGTGAAGAGCACCTTTCAAGTGAAAGGATGAAAACTCTGTTTTTTGTCCGTTTTCTCGGAAAACATGCTTTCGTATCCATCCATTGAAGTAAAATGTCATAGACTTGCATCTATTCCTTCAATTTCAAGTGCATTACGTACCCACATCATCAAAGACCTATTCACACCACTACTTCTTATGAAAACTCCAAACATGTCTATGAATTTCATGGCCTAAGTGTAATATTTAAAGTTGGTGATGTTCATACAGTAGGTCATGGTAAACCTGATAAGAATAGTTGTACAACAGATTAGAAAACCATAACTTTAAGCCTTGAGAGGTCAGTGGGGGACCTTATATATGGTCACATATTTACTTTTACTATTCAAAAAATGTAATAAAATTTAGCAAGACATACACCTTTAGACTGAATATTCTTCAACTAACATCTTTCATCATGCTCAAATACAACACCATACATGTAAAATTCATGACCATTTTCCAACTTCTCAAGCATGTTGTAGGTGCAATAATGATCTAAATTAAATTTGTCATGTGTCATTAAATCTAGCTCAACACATATGCAACTTTTTGTAACTATAGTATACTAGTGGGTGCCCGTTGTCCCCAACGGGCTAATGGCAATCTTTAGTTAATTAAATGTATAAATTTACAAAACTTAGACAATATTAAATGACAATAGCTTAACTTAAACTAAAATTGTAATTTAACATAACTTGAACTTTGTCTTGTTTCAACAATAAATGGCTTGTGGATGGTTATGGGTTAGCGGTCATAGGTAAGCCCACATCCATAGGCCCGGCTTTACCATACGGACTATAATCTTTTATATATAAGAGACATCAATTATTACATCTTGCATGCCAAATACACAAAAAACATGTTGTTGCAACCCAAATGTTGCAACCACAATCGGCTCCTAAGACCTTCAAGGGTTAATTTAGCGATAATGACACTTGCTACATATGTAGCAAAACCTAGATCTAAAATGAATAGGGAAAAATTTTAAAAACAAAATTGTCCATTCAAAAGAGTCCATACAATTTTGACACTTATTCCTTTTATTTGTAATTATTTTTGTGTAACTTATTATTTTGAAAGATGACAGTTTAGACAATCAAAAAATCCTAGAATAGTGTTTTTCTTGAAGTTGATATATGAGATGCAAAAATACTTTACATTCCATTCATCATGTCTCAACAAAGGAAATATGTTAGCGTACTGTCATTTAAGGTTTAAAACTTTTGACACTTTTTGATGAAATTCCTAGAAGAAAGATTTGTAAAGTCATCTAAGTTTTCAAAAAGAAAAACCTCTCCATTTATTTTGGTGATATTTATTCACTCTAAATAAATGTCTGAACGATAAAATGACTTCATTACTAGTCTTCTGTTGTAGTTTTTTCAAGTACATAAATACTTTGAAATTTGGAAACTCAAAACAATGTAGATTTAGCTTGCTTTGAGAGTATGAATTGAAAAGTTTAGAAAAGCGATTACGAGTATTAGCCACCTTACTCTTCTTTAAATTGATTTTATAAACTCATAGATATATAACAATGATTCTTATATTCATTATCCAAGTACATTGATATATCACATGAATTTCCACAAAATTTTCAAATAGTTCTTATAATGAGTGATCTTTTCAAAAGTTAAAATATGTTGTGTTAGTTTTTATGTTATACTATTACTATATGAAATACCACATAGTATGTGGCGTTATGTTTTTCGGTATTCATTATATTTGGTGTATTCTAAGTATTCTAAGTTGAACATACATAATTTGGCTGATACATATGTTAATAATGGTCATAATTATATTTTGCAAAAAGAGTCATACAACACACTCATTGCATTGGTACTTCTTCTAACACACTCATTACAGTGCTAAAGGGTCATAAAAAAACCATTGTTACAGTAGCTGAAGAAGCAATAAGGAATGCTTTTTCAATCTATGATAGAAGATGAACTCCAGTTTTTGAAGGAGGCTCGTGCAAATAAATATATTTTGTTGTCATCTAAATTGATATATTTTTCAACCATGTGCTTAAATTCTTTTCTAAAAGTGCTCATCGATTCGAAGCAATAAGAATAATTTTGGCAATACAATCCTAGAGAGTATGGAACCAATAACCAAATACCATACACACTCGTGACTTTCACCTAGTACCAAAGTATTTATGTTTTCAAATAGTAATGGTTTAGACATAGTGGGTATCACCTAAGTATTACGTACCCATCACCTAGATATTGGCATCACACAGGTATTACCTTGGCATTACATGGGTATCACCCAGACAAAACTTTTGAATTTTCCAAAATTTGTAAACATTCTCCATTGTAAATTGATTAAGTACAAAAGTGACCACTGCAACTATTCTAAAATCAAAAATATTCTAAATTTGGGTATAAATTGTTAGAAAAAAGAGGCTAATATCAATCAAGCTATAAATGTAAGACACATCATTACTAATCACTAGTCACTTCTTGTAAAGGTCGTCTGTAATGCCGAAGCATTCTCTATGGCAAATATATAAGGGAACCTCCATGGTAACCAACCAAAACCCATAACCAACATGTATAAAATTGGGGTACATCACATCCACTTCCCATCCCATTACCACCCAATCACCCATCCAGATGGAAGTTTACTAGTAGTCAAGGATCCTTACTAGTAGTCAAGGACGTTTAATGTTTGCCACCGGCTAAACATTGCAATACGCTTCAAAACTTCATATTTAGTTCACATTTTATCAAAAAAATATGAAATCACTTGGTTAAAAATAGTAACTTTATTGGCTAAATTACTGAAGAATAAATTCTTACAATTCTTTGCACAATTCTTTCCGCACTTGATATATGCACAATGCTAAACTTGTTGGTTATTAAGGAGTTACTGTACAGACAAAGCTCAACCAATCACGTGAGAGAAAGAAGGGGGACGAAGTGAGTACGAGGTACGGCATCGGGAACCTAGTCAAGGAAATCATATTGTATGTCTTTCATAATTTCAGGTAACCCAACCCATTACCGCCATCTTCTTATGACTACCACTCCATAAATGGTCCCATTTCAACCCCATTCCCGCCCATTCATTTTTTACAGTTCCAAATGAATCCTTGCTATTGGTGAAGACCCCTCACACTTGGTCAATGCTAATGGAGAATAACGAGTGGCAATAATCGGCAAAACCACTTTGAAAATTTATTGTAAAAATATGAATTCACTAGGAATGAAATTGTATTACTCAATACTATCATAAAAATTTAATTTGATCATAATGCGTCCCTTCCAAATATGCACATTACCTCTGCCTATAACTATATTGTTAGGATTCTGAATGTGGTGGGGAAGCTTGATGGTGATCTTTGGGAGAAGCCTAGCTTGAGACATGCCATTTTTGCAGCTTGGTTGTCGAGAAAATTTAAAGGTATTAGCAAGATTTGGTTTATATTGAGAGGCATCACGATATGGTCTATTTGCATCGCTAAGAACGACTTGGTGATCAACCAGCAACGCTAGAGCTAGCACAAGGTGTCACAAAAAAATAAAGAAATAAAAATGGAAGACAATATAAACTAAAAAATATATAAATAAAAAATAAAAAATGAAAAATAAAAACCATAAATGATAATACTAAATAAAAACATTAGGTGAATGAATGATTGAACAAATTATTAGATTTATAAGAAAAGAATGTAAAGAAACGAAAAGAATTAGAAAGGTTTAAAAGAAAATCATAAATATAAATATAAATATAAATAAATAAACAGAGGGATAATTATAAACAATGAACACATCATATACCAACTACATTGAACAAATCATGTTGCAACTCACATGTGGCCTCTCAGACAGTTAAGGGTTAAATTCAATATGAAATTCTTTGGTGCAGGTTCCTACTCTAATGCTAAATTGTGATACTGACATGGATTTCTATAACCACATCAATGCGAAGATAACATATGTGACGTTGCAACCCAAATGTGGCTTCTCAATCCTTTCAGGAGTTAAGTTCACTGTTAGATTCTTTGGTGCAGGTTCCTACTTTGATGCAAAATTGTGATACTAACATCAATTTCAAGTAGGACATCGATGCGAAGACAACAGCGTGGAATCCACCTTGAGTCAAGGCAATGAAAACTCCCTGCCTTAGATTGTAATCAAAGTATCTCTATTACACTTACCTATGTACTGTGGCCATATGCTTAATGAAGAAAATGAACAAACACTGTAATCATGTTAGAGGCTTGGACGGTGGTGGATATGATTGTCGACGCCAGCACTGGTTGCTACACGGTTTTCGTGCTGCTGGACCGGATGAAGCTGACGGATCCTTTCATGATCATATTGGATCTCAAGAGTAGAGAAGATAGATTAAGGTGAGACATAAGTCTCTTAAATTCAAAGTGTGTGCAGATGCACAACAGTCCTTGGCAGCAATGGAAGATGTAACCTAACCCTAACCTAGTGTGATGAATGTCTACAGTGAAGGTTTCTTCTAGTAACAACACCCTCCCTGAAAGCTGAAGTGGAAGAAGTAATAAGTACTTGAGGTCAATTTATAGAAAGAAAATTTATGGTCTTTGGTTGATAAGTACTACAAATGTGGTCTTTGGTTGTCGTTGTCAGAGCTTACAGTAGAGTGGGTGCTACTGTATTGGAGTAGTTGCTTGCAGTTGTTGAATTTGATGCGTCCAAGTGCCTCTGTGAGCATGTCTGCGGGTTGTTGATTTGTTGGTGTATAAGTGATGTTGACCAATCCTTTGTTGACCATATCTTTGACATAATTTAGGTGTATTTTGAAATGTTTTGTCTTGGAGTGAAATTGCGGGTTGTCAGAGATCTTGATGGCACTTTGGTTGTCATACTGAATATTTGTTGGTTTGTTGGGGTCAAAACCAAGTTCTTGAAGTAATACCCGTATCCACATTGCTTCTTTGGTTGCCTCAACCAATGAACGGAATTCAGATTCGGTGGACGATAAAGCTATACAAGTTAGTTTTTTTGTGTTTCACGTGACTGGTGTATTGTTGATGGCAAAAATGTAGGCGCCAGTGGATTTCCGCTGGTCAAGGTCACCACCCCAATTAGCATTGCTGTATCTAATGAGTTCGATCTTGTCTTGTCGAGAATAAAATAGACCTTGTGATGTTGTTCTGCGGATATAGCGTAAGATGTGTTTGGCAGCTTGGAAATGGGCGAGTTGCGGGGATGAATTGATTCTAGATAGTAGGTTAATAGGATATGTAAGGTCGTGCCTTGTGGTGGTGAGGAAAGAGAGTTTACCGATTAAAAATCGGTAAGTGGTAGGGTCAAAATTTGGAGTGCCAGTTTGACTTGAAGTAGTGAAACCGGGCGGTAGAGGGATTTGTGTGGGATTGCACTCTTGCATCCCATAGTCTTCTAGCATGCTTTGAGCGTAGGTGGCTTGGTGGATAAGGATGCCTCGGGATGATATGATAAATTCTATTCCTGTGAACTTGGTGAGACCGCCAAGATATGACATCCTAAATCGAGCCATTAACTTTTTTTAAGCCAGGCGATCATGGTTTTGTGATTGCCGGTGAGTAATAAGTCATCGACATAAAGTATGAGTATGATGATGAAATTGCCTTGTCGAAATAAATATAGATTGTTGTCGGCGTGAGATGGTTGAAGTCCATGTTTTTTAAGCCAACGGCTTATTTTTCGGTTCCAATTGCGGGCGGACTGTTTCAATCCATATAATGAACGATGTAGCTCGTAAACTAAATCCTCTTTTCCTCGAATTTTGTGCCTAGGTGGTTGATGCATATAAACTTTTTCCTTGAGGTGACTGTTGAGATAGGCGGTTTTTACATCAAGGTGGTGTGTTTCCCATCCAAAAGTGGCGGCTAGAGCTATAGCAATTTTAATTGTGTTATACTTGGCGACGGATGCAAAAGTTTCATTGTAATCAATACCTTCTCGCTCTTGGAATCCTCGTGCTACAAGGGGAGCTTTATAGCGTTCGGGTATGTCACCTTGAGCTGGTTTTAGTTTGAATATCCATTTTGAAGTGATGGCTCTGTGTCCGATGGGTAACTTTGTTAAAGTCCATGTTTTGTTTTCCCCGAGGCTATCGAGTTCTTCTTTCATGGCTTGTGTCCAATGGGGGTCTTTCAAGGCATCTCGATATGTGAGCTCAGAATCTTCAATGGCTCCAATGTATCCGTCGAGTCTCGTGGAAGGTCGTCGCATGCGGTTTGAGCGTCGCAATGATGGGGTTGGTTCGATAATTTTGGGTGGAGGTGGAGAATGATACTCGGGTGTAACGGAGTGTGATGGAGCATCATTGGATGGAAGTTGGGATATTGTTGGAGGTTCTTGTGGGATGGATATGGCAGATGGTGCAATGTGGGGAATGGATGAGACGGAGGTCGGGATAATCACCTTGAATTGGTCACATATATGGTCAATTTGTGTGGTCATATTCGGGTGGGTATATCCAGATTTGTCTTCATCAATTTTGATGTCTAGTGATATGATGATGCGTTGTGTTTGGGGGTCATAGCATCGATATCCCTTGGTCGATTCGTCAGGTCCCAATAGTATACATTTTGTTGATTTTGAAGACACTTTGTGTCGTTTTTCTTTTGAGATATGTACGTATACTCCTGTGCCGAATGTTCGAATTTTGGAGACATCGGGTTTGTTACCGGAGAAGGCTTGTTCGGGGGTTGTATTGTTCAATGCTCTTGTTGGAAGCCGGTTTGTAAGATATGCAGCGGCTTTGATTGCTTCTGACCATAAGTGTTTTGGTAAAGAGTGTTGAAAACACAAGCACCTTGCCATTTCTACTATGGAGCGATTATTTCTTTCAGCTACTCCATTGCTTTGAAAAGTATAAGTTTGTGTGAATTCATGGTGAATCCCGGAGTTGATGAGTAATTCATCAAATGCTTTGGATGTGTATTCCGTTCCATTATCAGTTCGGAATTCTTTGATACGTTTGCTAGTCTGATTTTCAAGATGGTTTTTGAATTTTGTAAATTCGTGAATGACTTGGTCTTTGGTCTTGATGAGAGATATCCATAATTTTCGGCTAGAATCATCAATAAATGTGACAAAGTAGCGTGCTCCGGTGATGGATGGCCGTTTGAAGGGTCCGCATACATCACTGTGTACTATTTGAAGTACCTCCGTTGTGTGTGGTGTGCTTGTAGGGAAGGCTTTACGACTCTGTTTACCTTGTTGGCATGTGTCGCATATAATGTCAAGATATGGTAAACGTGGCAATCCTTTCACAATCCCTAATTTTGACATAATGTGTAGGGTTTTGAAATTGATGTGCCCTAACCTTTGATGCCATAGTAATATCTTGGCTTTGATTTTTTCATTGGGTTCTAATGCATTGAGTTCGGGCCATATTGTGGTTTCTAACTTATATAGCCCCTTGCCTTGCATTCTAGTCCCATACCCAATAGTTTCTTTGGAATGACTTTTGACTCACAAACTCGAGGACCGATGCATGGTGGAGCTCAAGCTCGCCGCCGATAACCGAGGTCTGTGTCAATGTGGAGTACAGCTCTGTGTGTTTCAACGGTTTGCTGTATGTACAGTTGGCGCGGGTTGAACTTGAAGCAGCTGTGGCATTAGGACGCGATCCGGATAGCTCATGGATGTGGAGTTACAACCACGTTGAGGACACTTGGGTGGACATGGGCATGGTGTTCCCCATGAATCCGCCGCGGAGGCAGACGTTCCTTGTGAGCGACAGCCGGTTTTTTCTTGCATTGAATGGGTGCCCGTGAAGAAGATGTGGACGTAGCAAGTGAACGAGATCGATCTGCAGGAGCGGACGCTCAGGACGCCGGTGTTGATCGTGACAAAGGCGGCCATGAGGAAACTGTTCAAGCTGGTCTTAGACTGGGCAATTCCTAATGAAATGTACCTTCAGGCCTTGGGATTGGAGAAGGGCATCTTAGTCTTGTCCCGGACGACTGGGGTCACGAGAGTGTATGATTTGTGGACATGCACATGGGATGCTTTACGCGAGACCGCGCTCGCTCCGACCATGACGTCGGATTCCCGGTGTCGGTCTCGGATTTATCTGCGGGAGCCCATGGACCTGGTTACGCCGTCGGCGAGTGAATCATGGAAGAAGGACGTCACATAAGCTAATTCCTTTCAAGATGCTTAGAACATAACGACATATGTTCCAACCATTTTGTCACGAGCTTTTTATGGATTGAGATATCAAGCATGTGTTGTGTGGTGTCTACTGCATTTTGAGTCTGTCACACTATTATGGATTGTTGCTGACGCCATAGAAGAGCGATTTGATCAAGCAAAGGATGTGGAACACAACAAACTACTACTCTGCAAAGTAGCCAGTGTTGTTGTAAACACCAAAGAAACGAGTAAGACGTACTAAATCAATGCCTCATATTTCAACGTTGCTGTTCCAAGACGATGGGCTTCCAAGTTGACATCATAGAAAAGGGTGTGGAATACAAGAAGGAACTCAGGCTGCGCATGATTACAAAAGAGCTAAGTGTTGTTGATACGAGGTGTGAGCTCCTGGCGACGTACTTCAATGTCAATCTGGAGTGTGCTTCTCATCGTTTTCATGACCGCATCGGAAATATATGTACTACAAGTGAAGGATCAGTATATGTTGTCGGTGAGTGAAATGATGTCATTTGGAATTACGTATGAGTGTAGTTGTACGAAGGTGAAGGTGGTTTTCAAGTGGTTGCATTTGAGATATTCAATAGAAGTTGTAGCATGGTCCATGATGAGAATTATCTCAGAACGGGGGCTGCTTGCACACCACAGACGTTGGTATCCAAATGCGTGGCTTTCTCCTCAAATTCTCGTCCATGTGTTCAGCCCAAGCATAATGTGTAACATCAAACCCGCTATGCCTTGGACCGGGAGCTCAAAGCATCGTGAAAATATAACTTATTACACTACATCCTGAAGATACGTAACAACACTTCCCAAGTTTCGTTTTGTGCCATATCGTTGGGGCTATTGGTGAATGTCCCGGCTTACAAGTAGCCTCCGGAGTGACGGTCTTGTTACTTACCTGGGCGGTGACGATCCATGAGCATGCAGGCGGATGGCCTGGAGCGACCGTGTCCATTGCACTTGGGGGATGGATGCCTTGTATATTTCCTTGGGAGGCATACACGTCATAATTTGTGGCTGCGGGGGCTTGTGTTTGGCGGCCCTCACCAATCGAAGTTCACAAATTGGGAGCTTTGTCATATGGAATATACATAATTTCTTGTTTCTAAATGGAATATACATAATTTCTTGTTTCTAAATGGAATGAAAGCAGTAGCAATTTTTACACGACATTCTTGCTGTGATTTTCTATATGTATGTAGCTGGCGATTAGAATCAAGTTCGCTGTGGACATTAATTTATGTTCCACAACCACACTATGGACCTTAATTTGTGTTACGACAACCACCTGTTGAAGCATGTATGAGAAAAATATATTCACTTTGAACACGGATGCATATTTGGTATTAGTGAAACAATATGAAAAAACATTCGTGAAAGAGATACGTTCGTAACTACTGGCATTGTGTGTGATGACAATATTCATAATGAAATTGTAGACCAGAGAGAAGAAATTTGCCTCGAGCTCAGCGAAACACATCAAATGGACATACAACTACCAAAGAACTTCAAACTGTGAGCTCAAAATCAAGGATTGGGGTGTCAATGCATTCTGATCAGGGTAGCCAGAAAGGACGGACATGGCCAAATGGGCGGACGGGATGGACAAACAGACGGACAAATGCTGTCGTCTCTCACGACAGTGTTGTATGTCGGTTTGATTCGTGTGCAGGCTTCATTGTGAGCGCACTCCGCAGCGTTAGTTTTCGTCGCTCTCTTATGGAGGAAGTGAGTTCCGGAGCTGCGATCATGATCACAGCTCCATGAGATGTTTCTTGTTTATCTAGGAGAAGGAGGAGTCTGCTTAGAATAGTTTTCTATTCGTTGCGGACATGATATCTTGATGAGTGTAGTTTGTCGTTAGAGATCGTGTTTGGCGTTCCGAGTTGGCAAATGTAGAGTGAATTTGCGTTTTGTAGGATCGGTCGCAGGCTTAGTTCGGTTGCGCAGGCTTAAATTGCGATAGCTCGGAGGTTGAAGAATTCGGGGGAGAAGGTGAGTTGTTTGCTCCCGCTACACTGTTTTGTAGAGCTATTGTTTCAACTGTAACTTTGATTGTGTGGATTTGCCGTGTCTCGATCGTGGTCCGATTTTTCCCCGGTTTTCTTGATTGGTAGGATAGCTTCAATTACAGGTGCTCCTTCTTCTGTTGCGATAATCGTCATGAGAGTATTGGATGTTGCCTGTTGTCGTGAATTGGAGAGAGGGAGTGTTCTTGAGAGGTACCCTCGTGTGAGGTCTTTTCTTGGCAGAGATTAACCGCGAGCTTGCTTTGCCTGTGTCGCGGAGTTAGAAAACGTGAACTCTCGGTATACCTGCTCTCAGCATTGTGCTCTGACATGCAATTGCGTGTGGTGGAAGTTTCACAAATTTTCTGTAGGCTCGCATCATTCAATGCGTGATGTTCAATGCTCAACACTTCCCGGAGATAGATAGCTTCGAACGGACACGTTTGGGAAACTGATAAGATGTTGTGGACAGTGATTGCGGAGAAGGCGATTGCGGTTTTCTCTTGGAAGTGGAACAGACAGCGTTTCTGGTACGCTTTCTAAGCCTTAAGAGCACTCCTCTCACCTGCTCAGCCTTCAATTGCAAACTATGGATTTACCGGAGACTGCAGTGGCATTGAATCTTGTTTTGCTTCATTCTAGTTGTATTAAGTCGCAATAGTTCTGGGTTCGCAAAGTGTCTTATGTGACAGTTGGTTTAACCTCGGCGTTATAACTTGTGCAGGAAATTTTGCACTTCAGATTGCAGGGTACAGTCGGGGATATTGGTTTTTGGGGTCACGAATACGTCAGGTTCGTATAAGTTATTGTTTTTCGCAAGAGGAAACAATGACGAGTACGATGATGTTATACTAGAATCCTAAGCCTTGTTCTTTGAATAGGAGGTGTGAAGGTTTATTATAGTTTCATGAAAGCCTCATCGTCAGTTTCTTTGGTGGAATACACATCGGGGCTTTATGGGCAGTTTGCACTTTGATATTCTGCAGGAACTTGGCTGGAGAGATTGGCAACGAGTTTCAAATACGTCAGGTACTTATTATACTTAAGGAATCATTTTCAATGTTCACTCGTGCTTGGTTTTGACGTATTTAGTGTCTCTCTAAGATTTATCAAAATTAGTTGATGTGATGAAGTTCTGGTTTTCAAGAACCAATCCTCGGGCAAACTTCAATCAATTTTCCACCAATCTTTGGCATATGATGATACTTGAGGCATGAATGATCAACTCTCACACGATGCAAAGCTAAACCCTTCAATGAACAGATGCAAAGGCTGCAAATGAATTATATTTGAATTTTAGTATTGGATTCTCCAAAAACTTGATAGTCACAATATATATACATTCAAATATACAAAAGTTTGATAAAAGAACAATCCTTAGTTTAAATGCTTGTACTTCAGATAGAGAATAAAACTAACATCTTTCAATTCCCACCATTTCCATTCTTAACTTCACCTTGATAATTTCTTTTCATCACACTTGAATTCTTGATCATGGGCTACATTACAACATCATTAAAAGTGCTAAATGGTTGGAATACAAGCTATTGTAAAATATCTCACCACACTCTCACCCATCCTCCTCATACACCTACTTTCAATCAACTTCTTATCAAAACCTAAAATTCACTTTGGGACAGATCTTCATAACTATCTTCTCAACATCTCTCCATAAAATCTGCAATAAGTGCATTACCAATTGTCTCAAATTCCTCCACTATTTTCTCAAAGGAAGGCCTCATGGATGGCTCATGATGCCAACATCTATCTAACATGCTTTGAATCCATGGATGTGTGCCACTGGGCAGCTTCGGTCTTTCACCCCCAAGTACTATGTCATAGTTATTTGAGAGCACTCCCTCAAAAGGTATCTTGCCAGTCAAAATTTCATAGCATGTCATACCATAACTATAAACGTCTGACTTCTCAGTGCATACCTTTGGCTTGAAACAACGACCCTTTAGAGCAATCAATATCTCTGGGGCTCGCCAAAATTCAATTCCAACAGTCCCGAGTGAACACTCGAAATCAGCAATAATGGCGTAAAACTCAAAATCCTCTGCCGGATCAATATCTCGCATGATAAACTTACCAAAATCCCATGTCTCAGGAAGGATGAGCACATTGGAGGCCTTGAGGTCCCGATGGATAATGTCTTTCTTATGCAACCCCATCATCCCCTCGCAATCTCATATATGATTCGCAAATCTTTCCCATCACGAAAGGGGGAAGCTCGGTTGCCATTGTGTATCATTCGCTCATCAATAAGCTTTCTCAAATCACCCCGAAACCGTCTCATCTGAAACCCGAACCTTCCATCTTCCAACATAATTCCACACAACAAACTACTACTCTGCAAAGTAGCTAGTGTTGTTGTAAACACCAAGGAAACGAGTAAGACTTAATCAATGCCTCATATCTCAACATTGCTGTTCCAAGACGATGGGCTTCTAAATTGACAGCATAGAAAAGGGTGTGGATCACAAGAAGGAACTCAGGCTGCGCATGATTACAAAGAGCTAAATGTCGTTCATACGAGGTGTGAGTCCCTGCCGACGTACTTGAGTGAGCTTCGCATTGTTTTCTTAAACGCATCGGAAATACATGTGCTACAAGTGAAGGATCAGTATATGTCGGTGAGTGAAACGATGACATTTGGAATTAGTACGTATGAGTGTAGTTGTACGAAGGTGAAGGTGGTTTTCAAGTGGTTGCATTTGAGATATTCAATAGAACCAGCAGTTGTAGCATGGTCCACGATGAGATTTTTTCAGAACAGGGGCTGCTAGCACGCCACATACGTTGGTATCCAAACGCGTGGCTTTTTCCTGAAATTCTTGTGCATGTGTTGAGCCCAAGCATAATATGTAACATCAAACATCCTGAAGATACGTCACTTCACTTCGCAAGTTTCGTTTTGTGCCATATCGTTAGGGCTGTATGTGCATGTCCCGGCGTACGAATGGCCTCCGGAGTGCGGACTTGGTTACTGACGTGGGCCGGGTTGATCCTTGAGCATGAAGGTGGATGGCTTTGGGCGAGCACACTTTGGAGATTATTGCATGTTACAACAATCACCTCTCTAAGTATGTATGAGAAAAATATATGCACTTTGAACATGGATGCATATTGGTATTAGTGGAACAATATGAATAAACATCACTGAAAGAGATAAGTTTGTAACTACTGGCATTGCGTTTGATGACAATATTCATAATGAAATTGTAGACGAGAGAGAAGAAATTGACCTCAAGTTCAACGAAACACATCAAATGGACATTCAACTACCAAAGAATCTCATACTGTGAACTATACTTTAGCAAATTAGAATCAGAGTTGTTCATGTGTGGGTCCACGAATGTATCTTGGCTTAGTAGACAGTTTCTCAGGACAGAATAACTGGTGTTATGACCTCAATATTGCAGTCAAGCTTGGTGTCATCACAAGTCACGGTTTGCAGGTGGATGGGATTGAATATAACAGAATATAAGAGGCAGTTTGTAATAGGTGCTCCTTTGAATTCCACAATATAAATAATGAGAAGAACGATCATGAATTCAATTCTCACCGGTCGCCGCTCACTAGATAGCATTCCCAAGTTTCGGTAGAGGTTCTATTATTTTTGAGTCTTCACTTGTGAAGTAGGATTGACACAACATGTTGGAAAGTCATTACATGATCTATACGGTCTCAGTTCTACACCGATTGTATACTAGAGTAAATGCTTCATCTAACCATCATGAGTTTATGGCTTACTAAAGAAACAATATAACAAAAATGTTCATTAGTTAGATCAATCATAACTTACTTGTGAGTGTAGTTTATCAATCATTTGTTGTTGATTTAGGAATATTTGCCTTCCAAAGCTTCCAATATCACTTATCTTAATAGACTAATATATTTTTAAAATACTTTATTTGCATCAATCTCTTTAGAGAATTATAATTTTTTGCTTATTTGTCCATCTCTACAAAAAAATCAACTACCTAATTTTATTCCATGAATACTCTCCTTAGTTCAAATGCACTTTTGACCACATTACTATAGCACACAATACTTGGAGGAATTTAGATTATGAAAAGTCCCCTTCTAATGATATGACTCACTTGAACTGACAAATTACATCACTTAACATTTTAGTGCCGAGCATGGCACAGGAGACCTAGGAGATTTTATGATTGTAATAGATAATGCAAACATCATGTACACATTGGGTATATATTACCGCCACACTAATTTGTGGAAATCATTACACAACATTAAGTAGATGGAAGATATCCATTGTTTTTCTAAAGGAATCAAAAGCCAATTTGGCAAATGGTTCTTCATCTAGAAAGAGTAGAGGTTGGCTCATTAAAGAAATTGAGAGGAAAAGACAAGATGGCATTAGTGAAAAGCTAGGATGAAATCATAAAAGCAACCTACATTGATGGGACATGTTTTGTTTAGAAGGTTTTCTTTTAAATTTGATCTCTATTTTCACATCGGTTATTACAAAGGTATATCCGATCTTCTTCTCTCTTTTATATTTATTTAGTTTCTTTTAAGATTTCTTTTACATTCTTTTCCAATGTGAAATAGGTGAGTCTTAACACTACTACTTAATGAAATGTTATTGGTGGGGCTCTAAAGATTAGATTCGGAATCTGAGAGTTACATGAGATCCCAAATTTTAGGGCACACCTCCGTTAAAGAATAGCCAAAGCCCACAAGTGGATGGATTGAAAGATATTCAAGGAAAAGATACCTTGGAGACCCTCTTTGGGCCTCCTCGGCACTAAATGGTTTAACACATGAATATCACCTACATGATTTAACACTAAAATATACCTTTACAAGTAAAAACATATATAGATTTAACCAACATGTTCTTAACGCATGCTTTAATCTTCTTAAAGCATCTTCTTAACGCATAGTTGTCTTCGCAATGCCTCTAGATGATCTATAATGAATTGGGGAAGTAGTTGTCTTGGAATGCATGTTGGTCTTCACAATAGATCTCCAAGAATACCCTATGATCTCAAATTGATGCATGGATTGGTGAAACCATCGTCCTCAAAACACACGTTTGACTTCACAACAAACTTTCAACACACTCCCATGATCTCCAATTCATGCATTGACAAACTGTAGTGATTTCTGTAAAGTGGGTTTGCAATAAAATATATAAACTGGGTAAATGATGTTTTGCATAGTCTACCATGCTCGTAGATTATTCCAAGCCTTGCCGGTCCACTTAGGGACTAAAAGGTTGATTTGAGATCTTCCAAGCTTACATCATAATGTTCAATAACCTACACTTAGCAAAATGAAAACTACTCAAACTCTCTAAATACTATCACATGCTTGAGATCCAAAGATTCCACTATCACAACTTCTTATTAAAAACATATTTGAATCAAATTGGATAACTTGTAAGCACCTTAATACTACAATTCCCTATATCTACTCCAATTCTATGAAGTCAAAAGGTGACATAGAAAGGTTAGAGTGTACTCCAAGGCCCACTTCAAACCAACACCCAAACAATATAGGTCTCTACAACCGTGGTAGATTATCATCTAGGTTCATGTTACATTTGAAATTAACCCCTTCAGACACAAGTGTACAAAAATATACACTTTAACCGCAATTATCTTTCGATCCCTATAGTCAAAATTCACGAAATCTTGACCACATCACCTCATATAAGTTTAGAAGAAGATCCCACGGTTACATTTTCAATAAGTTCATCATGACAGTTTTTGATCAATGGAGTATAGATCCCTCTAAAATGGCTTGGGCCTTTAGGTGTTAAAATAACGACCATAGGTATAATCACAAACCTTTGAGCATTTTCCAATTGTTGGGCAAAAAAACTCCATTCTCCACCAATTTCTGGCACAATGATGAGACTTGAAGCATGTACGATCCCACACAACCCAAAGCTAAGGGGGTCTTTACACTAGTGACCAAGAGCCGGGATGGATAATTCTCTTGGTCACGGCCCTTGGTCAAGAGCCATGACCAAGAGCCAATTTTCCCATCCATTGGTCACCAACAACAGTGTAAAGTGAACTTGGATCGGCCGGCTAGGTGGGCTGAATTTTTTAATGTATTTTTGAAAAGAGTATTTTTGAAAAAATTCTATTGGTTCTTGGGCTTGTCATATCTTGGTCACCCGGATTTTGCGGCTGGAGAACCTCTTTTGGTGATCTCTCCGCATTATCCGGGTGACCACAAAACCTTATCCATTTCTGGACATGTAGGATTCTATGTCATTTTCTCATCCATTTTTAGTCTTGGTCACTTCCTCCTTTTATGGCTAGTGTAAAGTGTACTTGGACCGGCCGGCTCTTATCCTCCAACCATAGTGCAGAATTTCCCTTGGCCACGGCCCTTGGTCACTAGTGTAAAGACCCCCTAAACCTGTGAAAGAACTGATGCAACGGCTGCAAATGCTCTCGAAGTTCCGTTCAACCATGTCAAAATCATGTAATTTGAATAGGGGTTGGTGGCATTGGACATTACTGTATTCGATGGATGAGAAGATGTCTTGGTGATGGATACGAGAGGTTGTAAGATTTCTACTCCACTTGTACAAGGTCGTAACATGACCCCATGATGCCCAAGTTCCATGTTATTATTTGAAAGCCTAATTCAATTACTGAGCTTCCTTTCAACCTGTTCAAATGGATTTAGGGTTTTGTAATATTGATTCATGCGGGGCAAAAATTTATGATACTTTTAATTAGAAGAAGAAATACTCCAAAGAGACCAACATGATTGCAGTGTTTGTTCATTCACTTCATTAAGCATATGGCCACAGTACATAGGTCAGTGTACTAGAGATACTTTGATTATAATCTAAGGCAGGGAGCATTCATTGCCTTGACTCAAGGTGGATTCCACGCTATTGTCTTCGCATCAATGTCCTACTTGAAATTGATGTCAGTATCACAATTTAGCATCAAAGTAGGAACTTGCACCAAAGAATCTAACAGTGAACTTAACCTCTGAAAGGATTGAGAAGCCACATTTGGGTTGATAGGTCACATATGTTACCTTTGCATTGATGTGGTTATTGAAATCCATGCCAGTATCACAATTTAGCATTAGAGTAGGAACCTGCACCAAAGAATTTCATATTGAATTTAACCCTTGAATGTCTGAGAGGCCACATGTGGGTTGCAACATGATATGTTCAATGTAGTTGGTATATGATATGTTCTATGTTTATAATTATGCCTCTGTTTATTTATGTATATTTATATTTATGATTTTATTTTAAACCTTTCTAATTCTTTTTGTTTCTTTACATTCTTTTCTTATAAATCTAATAATTTGTTCATTCATTCATTCATTCACCTAATGATTTTATTTAGTATTATCATTTATGGTTTTCATTTTTTGTTTATATTTTATATTTATATTTTTCTCTTTATATTGTCTTCCATTTTTATTTCTTTATTTTTTTGTGACACCTTGTGCTAGCTCTAGCGTTGCTAATTGATCACCAAGTCGTTCTTAGCGATGCAAATAGACCGTGGCGTGATGCCTCTCAATATAAACCAAATCTTGCTGATACCTCTGAATTTTCTCGACAATCTAGATGCAAAAATGGCATGTCTCAAGCTAGGCTTCTCCCAAAGATCACCATCACGGTTCCCCACCGCATTCAGAATCCTAACAATATAGTTATAGGCAGAGGTAATGTGCATATTTGGAAGGGACGCATCATGATCAAATAATTTTTTTATGATAGTATTGAGTAATACAATTTCATTCCAAGTGAATTCATATTTCTACAATAAAATTTTCAAAGGTGGTTTTGCCGATTATTGCCACTCGTTATTCTCCATGAGCACCGACTAAATGTCAGGGGTCTTCACCAATAGCAGGGATTCATTTGGAACTGTAAAAAATGAATGGGCGAGAGTGGGGTAGAAATGGGACCATTTATGGAGTGGTAGTCATAAGAAGATGGCGGTAATGGGTTGGGTTACCTTAGATTATGAAAGACATACATGATTTCCTTGGCTAGGTTCCCGATGTCGTACCTCATACTCACTTCGTCCCCCTTCTTTCTCTCACGTGATTGGTTGAGCTTTGTCTGCAAAGTAACCCCTTAATAACCAACAAGTTTAGCAATGTGCATATATCAAGAGCGGAAAAAATTGTGCAAAGAATTGTAAGATTTTATTCTTCAGTAATTTAGCCAATAAAGTTACTATTTTTAACCAAGTGATTTCATATTTTTTTGATAAAATGTGAACTAAATATGAAGTTTTGAAGCGTATTGCAATGTTTAGCCGGTGGCAAACATTAAACGTCCTTGACTACTAGTAAGGATCCTTGACTACTAGTAAACTTCCATCTGGATGGGTGATTGGGTGGTAATGGGATGGGAAGTGGATGTGATGTACCCCAATTTTATACATGTTGGTTATGGGTTTTGGTTGGTTACCATGGAGGTTCCCTTATATATTTGCCATAGAGAATGCTTCGGCATAACAGACGACCTTTACAAGAAGTGACTAGTGATTAGTAATGATGTGTCTTACATTTATAGCTTGATTGATATTAGCCTCTTTTTTCTAACAATTTATACCCAAATTTAGAATATTTTTGATTTTAGAATAGTGGCAGTGGTCACTTTTGTACTTAACCAATTCACAATGGAGAATGTTTACAAATTTTGGAAAATTCAAAAGTTTTGTTTGGGTGATACCTATGTAATGCCAAGGTGATACCTGTGTGATGCCAATATCTAGGTGATGGGCATGTAATACTTAGGTGATACCCACTGTGTCTAAACCATTACTATTTGAAAACATAAATACTTTGGTAGGTGAAAGTCACCAATGTGTACGGTATATGGTATTACTCTCTAGGATTGTATTGCCAAAATTATTCTTCGAATTGATGAGCACTTTTAGAAAAGAATTTAAGCACATGGTTGAAAAATATATCAATTTAGATGACAACAAAATATATTTATTTGCACCAGCCTCCTTCAAAAACTGGAGTTCATCTTCTATCATAGATTGAAAAAACATTCCTCATTGCTTCTTCAGCTACTGTAACAATAGATTTTTTATTACCCTTCAGCAAAAATCAAAATTTCTTACTAATGTAATGAGAGTGTTAAAGGAAGTACTAATGCAATGAGTGTGTTGTATGACTCTTTCTGCGAAATAGAATTATGACCAATAATAACATATGTATGAGCAAAATTATGTATGTTCAACTTAGAATACTTAGAATACACCAAATATAATGAATACCCAAAAATATAACGCCACATACTATTTGGTATTTCATATAGTAATGGTATAACATAAAAACTAACACAACATATTTTAACTTTTGAAAAGATCACTCATTATAAGAACTATTTGAAAATTTTGTGGAAATTCATGTGATATATCAATGTACTTGGATAATGAATATAAGAATCATTGTTATATATCTATGAGTTTATAAAATCAATTTAAAGAAGAGTAAGGTGGCTAATACTCGTAATCGCTTTTCTAAACTTTTCAATTCATACTCTCAAAACAAGCTAAATCTACATTGTTTTGAGTTTTCAAATTTCAAAGTTTTTATGTACTTGAAAAAACTACAACAGAAGACTAATAATAAAGCCATTTTATTGTTCTAACATTTATTTACAGTGAATAAATATCACCAAAATAAATGGAGAGGTTTTTAAAAAAATAAAATTTAGATGACTTTACAAATCTTTCTTCTAGGAATTTCATCAAAAAGTGTCAAAAGTTTTTAACCTTAAATGACAGTATGCAAACATATTTCCTTTAATGAGACATGATGAATGGAATGTAAAGTATTTTTGCATCTCATATATCAACTTCAAGAAAAAACATTATTCTAGAATTTTTTGATTGTCTAAACTATCATCTTTCAAAATAATAAGTTACACAAAAAAAATTACAAATAAAAGGAATAAGTGTCCAAATTGTATGGACTCTTTTGAATGGACAATTTTGTTTTTAGATCTAGGTTTTGCTACATATGTAGCAAGTGTCATTATCGCTAAATTAACCCTTGAAGGTCTTAGGAGCCGATTGTGGTTGCAACATTTGGGTTGCAACAAGATGTTTTTTGTGTATTTGGCATGCAAGATGTAATAATTGATATCTCTTATATATAAAGGATTATAGTCCGTCTCGTAAAGCCGGGCCTATGGATATGGGCTTACCTATGACCGCTAACCCATAACCATCCACAAGCCATTTATTGTTGAAACAAGACAAAGTTCAAGTTGTGTTAAATTACAGTTTTAGTTTACGTTAAGCTATTGTCATTTAATATTATCTAATTTTAGTGAATTTATACATTTAATTAACTAAAGATTGCCATTAGCCCGTTGGGGACAACGGGCACCCACTAGTATACTATAGTTACAAAAAATTGTATATGTGTTGAGCTAGATTTAATGACACATGACAAATTTAATTTAGATCATTATTGCACCTACAACATGCTTGAGAAGTTGGAAAATGGTCATGTATTTTACATGTATGGTGTTGTATTTGAGCATGATGAAAGATGTTAGTTGAAGAATATTCAATCTAAAGGTATATGTCTTGCTAAATTTTATTACCTTTTTTGAATGGTAAAAGTAAATATGTGACCAAATATAAGGTCCCCCACTGTCCTTTCAAGGCTTAAAGTTATGATTTTCTAATCTGTTGTACAACTATTCTTATCACGTTTACCATGACCTACTGTATGAACATCACCAACTTTAAATATTACACTTAGGCCATGAAATTCATAGGCATGTTTGGAGTTTTCATAAGAAGTAGTGGCGTGAATAGGTCTTTGATGATGTGGGTACGTAACGCACATTAAATTGAAGGAATAGATGCAAGTCTATGACATTTTACTTCATTGGATGGATACGAAAGCATGTTTTCCGAGAAACATACAAAAAGCAGAGTTCATCTTTTCACTTGATAGGTACTCTTCACACACATTATCTTGCTTAGTTCATTTAACCCCTGAAGAACTGTGCCTCATTCTTTACCAAAACTACCTCAAAACTCTCACTTTGAGATGAGATATATTACTAGATTAACCCCTAAGAGCTCAAGGTATTTTGCCTCAAGAAACACTCCAAAACTGCCACTACCAAAACGAGGGGAAAAAAAACTAATTTTGAAGTAAAGATTTGGACTTTCAACTATAAGATCTTAAAATAGACTTCATCACAAATTCACCATAATTTTTGGGTTGTGATCCACTACACGGATTGATAGACTATAGTGTTTGAAGTCAAGAATATGGTTCAATTTCTTTCGTGCGTTGAGTGGATAAACAAACTTTGGCTTCACTTTATATCAAATTTCTACACTATACAAGTTATTAATCTTTTACCGTTGTCTTAAGCATGATGTAATTTCCCTACACTCAAATTTTTAGAGGTAGAGTAGGGGTGTAGCATATTCAAACAAGTGTGCAAAGAGTGGAGGTTCAAAATTTGCCATTTCACGTTTTATTTTTTTGTGAACTTGATATGCTTCGTAATGATAATCCAAACGGTCAATAAGAGTTTTTTTACCACATATTATTGTTGAAGAAGGAAAAAGTGAAAATATCAAGATCTCTAGGTTTTATGTAGGAAAGATGAAGTTTTTTCCTCCTTGCTCGGAATGTACCAAAATGTTTGACTTGGGTTAAAAATGTTTATTTACACTAAAGGCAAGTATTTTTTTTACAATTTCAAAGAAGGTAATATTATCTATATGTATGAAAAATCTCAATGTCGGTAGAAACTTCTATAAAAGAATTCGTAGTTGCCCAGAGTCCCCAATTTATCTTTAAGTGGTACTAACTTTGAAACCACAAATCCAAAAGTAACATAAAAAATACCTCCACAAAGCTCTTATCATGGACAAATTACACTAAAATTTATGTTTAGTGTAGTATACACTAAATGCGAACCCACACACCAATTGCAAATGAGGCATTTAGTGTAGTGACAAAACCCTACACTGAATGCCAACTACTACACTATTTGTCAATTTAAGTAAAGATTTCAACATAGTTTTTTTCACTTGTGCACATTTAGTGTATCAATAGTAGAAGTATAAAAAAAGGTCCAACAATCGAGGGCTGTTAGAGTATGTTATCAGCAGCTTTCAATTGGCCACAACTCATTCATTATAAACCCGAATTGAACATATGAGGTGTTTTTTTGGCATCTACAAAAAATGTAGATGCTAAAAAACACCTCATTTGCCCAATTTGGACAAGTTTTGAATGAGTTATGACCATTTGAAAGTTGCAAAAGAAGAGAAGCATGGGCTGTAATGATAGTGGGACTGATTGGGGTTTGAGTGAAGGTTACATTAATGACATTGATAGCTAACACCAATTGTTAACTTCTTTACAAATAGTGTACTAGGGTAAGTACACTATTTGTACCACTACACTAAACATAAATTTTAGTGTAGTGTGAAAATTTCAAAGGAAGGAGATTTTTTATTTGAATTTTAGGTCTACTCCCCAAAATGCAAATTGTTCCCCCTAGGTTGAATGGGCTCTTAGGGATTAATAATAAACAAACTTTTATTATTTTTAAGCGTAGGATTTTCAAGCTAACTAATACAGGAAGACACCCAATTTTGTTTTGTAAACTTTTATCGTGCATATTGTAAGATACATGCATTTGAAGAGTGTAAAATTGTTTTTTCTTCATCGTGCCTGAACATGACTAATGCACTTTGACTCAAGATAATGGCACTAAACTTAATGGATCTATGTTCTAAGTCATTGGTCGCCAGACATCACAAGTGATGAAAGTATTTACGATAAGAAAAATGGACATGCAACAACTAGGGAAAAAAATGTCCTTTAACATCCACTTTGGGACAAATCTTCATCACTATCTTCTCTACACTTCTCCATAAAATCTGCAATGAGTGCATTGCCAATTGTCTCAAATTCCTTCACTATTTCTTCAAAGGAAGGCCTCATGGATGGCTCATGATGCCAACATCTATCTAACATGCTTTGAAT
This sequence comes from Bryoerythrophyllum caledonicum, assembly GCA_963971425.1. Lineage (NCBI taxonomy): Eukaryota > Viridiplantae > Streptophyta > Bryopsida > Pottiales > Pottiaceae > Bryoerythrophyllum > Bryoerythrophyllum caledonicum. The sequence goes on along the minus strand of OZ020521.1, from coordinate 16,685,338 downwards.
CCATGGATGTGTGCCACTGGGAAGTTTCGGTCTTTCACCCCCAAATACTATGTCATAGTTATTTGAGAGCTCTCCCTCAAAAGGTATCTTGCCAGTCAAAAGTTCATAGCATGTCATAGCAAAACTATAAACATCTGACTTCTCAGTGCATACCTTTGGCTCGAAACAACAATTCTTCAGAGCAAACAATATCTCTGGGGCTCGCCAAAATTCAGTTCCAGCAGTCCCGAGTGAACACTCGAAATCAGCAACAATGGCATAAAACTCAAAATCCTCTGACGGATCAAAATCTGGCATGATATGAATGGCATGATTCCATGTCTCCGGAAGGATGAGCACATTGGAGGCCTTGAGGTCCCGATGGATAATGTCTTTCTTATGCAACGCCCTCATCCCCCTCGCAATCTCATACATGGTTCGCAAATCTTTCCCCTCACGGAAGGGCGAAGCTCGGTTGCCATTGTGTATCATTCGCTCATCAATAAGCTTTCTCAAATCACCCCAAAACCGTGCCATCACAAACCCGAACCTTCCATCTTCCAACATCACTCCACGCCCTACTGGAGACACTCCACCCCAATTTGGCTGATTCCAATTGCCAACCCAAAATGCACTCGACTCATGAGACTGGATAGCCTGAAGCATCCCCGGGGGCCATAGCTTATGCATAGCTTCCAAACTCCCCGCCTCCGCTTTGAACACTTTCATTACCAGATTATTACTATTGTCTTCCACCTCATGAACCATAAAAAGTTCACCTTGTGCTCCCTCTGCAATCTTCTCTCCCATTATTATCGTATCCGCGTCCCAATCCCTGAAGAAACCCCCGTCACGTCCATCAGATATCTTTACGAGGCTTTCCCGGAAAAACACCTTGTCTGCCTCAGTACAATGCTGTTTGTCGATCTCCAGCTCCTCCACCCCACTCTGTTTATCGCTCCCCAACTCCCGTAGCTCACTCCAATGCACCTTCGACGATTCGATCGCCGCATCCACTGCCGTCTTGCACTTACCCCTGCTCTCAATCATTTCTTGGATGCGAGTGGAGAAGAACTCAGAAGAGAGTGCGGGGTTGGAAGACGATGCTGCGCAACTAGCTGCGCTCTCACCACCAGAACGCACCAGAACCACGGCGGACAGAGCGTCCACCAGAGCCTTGGGCCATGACTGCCCCATCGCCTAGATCCCGCAAACTACTCTCCTCACCAACTTCGGCGGATCTCTCAGATCGCAAAACTTGGATCCTCGAAGCTCCGCAACAACCGACTCCTCGTCAAAATCCACTGATCAGGTAGCAAGTACCCTTCTGTCCACACCCAGCCAGCCCTGGCCAACAACCAGGAAGCACCACGATCGCGACAAGATGCACAAGCACCAAAGCTGGATGCAAGAAACAACGTCCCTCCCACAACGTCAAGCTCGACACGCACGAAAGCAACGAATCCAGACAGTGCCTCCCCTACCCACAGCAATGGAAAAACCAGTCCGACCTGCAAAGAGAGCACGAAAGAGAGCCCCACCGAAACCCCACAGACAACAATCCTTACTCGTTACTCGACACACATCAAAACATCCCTAACTCCTCGCTCCAGATACTGGAGGTGATGACCTTGACCTCACAACTACGGCGCCACAAACCCTCTTCAACGACTGAGCTCTCAGAGACGGCAAGCACGCACACTTATACCCGAGGGAGAAGACGCACTGTAACGCGTCTTTGAAACTATCAAATACCACATCTTACCGATTCCCGGCACTTGGTCATCTCCGTTTGCAGAGCTGCTACAGTTCCGGTCGTCCTGCCCCGCTCCTGGTCATCATCACCAGCACCAGACCTGGCCTCCGCTTTCACCTCATTCCAGCAGTCCGCGAGCATCCTCACTCTCCTCGTTCCCATCCCGCCATCGCACTCGATTCTCGCATTCCTGGCGCCCTCGGAACCCGCATCTCATCCTCACTTGCAGGTGCGTCTCACGATTGCTGCCTGCGGGTTCGATTTCTCTGATCGTCTGATCTTTTTAGGGTTGCCACGGCCTTTGAGTTGGCTGCTTTGCTTAGTGTTCACGCTCTGGAAGTTTACATCGAGACGATTGTGGACATGTTATTTGCAAAGTTTGTTGCTTAGCATCAAAGAACAGTGCTATTACCATTATGACGCATGATTGTACTTTTCATGATGAGATGAGGGGTTCGTTGGTGATTGCGGCAGGTATTCATTGAATCTTACTATCTGAAATGGAGAAGGGATGTCGGAGGAAGTCACATATGGTAGAGTCACTATTTGCCTGTCTGGGGCCATGGTTGCAAGATGTGATGATTCTCTTGGAGGCAGTGGAGATGGAGAAGAAAATGGACCTTCCTGAGCAAGAGCCAAGACTGAAGACGTGAAAGAGGGCGCTTCAACTTCGCTGCAACCTTGTCTGACGGCGTGGAAAGCAACCTAAGCACAACCGCGAAGGTATCTAAACTTTGCATTGAGCTGCAGCATTTCTTTGAGTATTGGCGTGAACATACCTGTGTCCAACGGGTATGTATCCAGCAGGAATTCCCGTCTGTTGTGCTCCTTATATGGATTCTGGAAAGCTCAGAACGATGTGTTTCGGCTGACCTTGTTTATGACAGGACCTTCAATCAATTGCTTGAGCGGATTGTGTCACTTGGTTTGCAACATTCTTGTAAGCGGACCTGAATGTTCATCAATGTGTTGTAGAGGAGAGCTGTAATCATCTTGATGCACAGGAGATTGAGCTGATGAGATTCGGCAGTCAGCAAATCCACATGTTGTAACCATCTCCGGAATCTTCTTGAGGTGACCTATGATGATTCAAGAAGGTGGTTTTTTTAGGCAGTTAGTGAAGGTTGTGTTAACTCATTGAAGCAGAAGTGGACGGTTTGTTCTTCATATACTCCATAATCGTACTCGTTAGATCACTGTCTCAGTCTGTGCTCGTGTGATGACATATCTACCTTCAGATCTTGTAGGGTTTCGTTGCTGGTTGATAATTTTCCAAGTTCCCTAGTTTTGTGTTGGCCTCTGCTTACCTATCAAGCGGCTTCTGCAAGTGCTACCACTACAGATGGAGCTCCTCACCAGATTCAAAGAACAGTTCCATGCTGGGAAGGATGCTCTTTCTTAGACTTTTCACCACCTCAGTGGACAAAATGTAATATTAGGTAGTGTATGGACTTTAGTATATCACACACTTGACCCACACATAGGATGAAGGACGAGAGACTATTAAATGAGTGGTGTGCATAAGAGGAGATATGCTCACGGAACGTTCAGGTCCGATCTTATCCTGAAACGCAAAACCATCCAAGAGCACCTTCACTTTCTTGCCACTGGAAACGGGATTTTGACATTCGTCTTGAACCTGCACGTAGAACGACAGTACTGTTTCAATAATCTTATGCTCTATCCTTGGCAAGGAAACATAGTGAAACATCATATCACTCTCCAAATCTAACTGTACAAAGGCCGCATTTAACGTAAGGTGTTAATCACAAGCTGGCCATACTTGGCTAAATCTCAGCCTGACTACAATACAATGGATCAAACTACATAGTGCTGCTGTAAACGAGAACTTGATTTACCTCAACGATCATTTCGTCAATTATCTGCCCAGGGTAGAGATGGTTGCCTGGTGCTTCGCTTGCATTTATGATGCAAGCTAATGACATTTCTCCCGGAAGCACTGATATATTAAGCATAGTTAGTATGATGAAAATGGAAATTTCCCTGGTATACTGCTTTTTTGAGCGTCGGATTGTAATTCTAGCTGTTAATTCTTAAGAACATCAGATTAGTGCATAAGTAGATTGAATCCTATGATTACTGTATGGCGATAATAACTTGATCAATAAGATGACATCCCAAATGTGGAAGAAGGCTCGGTTTTGACCTGATATTGTGAAACTTGCGACATGGGCATTAGCGATGGTCATCTGTAAATCCGCCCGCATGGTAGGCCTGAGAGGTGCAAAGTTTCCTTCATCCACCGTTATCTGCGGTCATCCATTTACCCTCCCAGTTGTCCTTAGTACATATGGGATGTAAGTTAAAACAATCTTGCAAAGCTTGTTCATTAGATGTCAAGTCAGAGTCTAACCGGAACAGGCTCAGAGGTTGTGAAAAAGGTCATTTGAGAGGCGGCGTATACATACCAGAGAGAAGATGAAAAAGTATGTCCTACTCTTCTTAGTGATCTTCTCCAGGGCTGTGGTATTGAAGCTGTATACGCCTTTCGGAAACTTGCGCTCTTTGCTTGATGAAACGGTGGTCTCATATATTTTTGTCGCTTGCTCCATGGTCTTCCTGGGAAACTTCACAGCTTGAGGGTGGTATTTTATTTCCCGGACTACCAGCTTCATCTCCATGGCCTCCCCAATTATGAACTTTGGCTCCATGTGAGTGGCTGCTACCACCGTGGAATTTCCAGGCTTACACAGATTTGGCCTCACCACTGCAAGGATCTGAGCAGGCAGAGCTGCTCCGGCTGCTCGAGTAGAGAATTTGGAGATGCTCTGTGCACATGAGAATCAAATCTTTGAGATTTAATCATCCATTCAAAGAAAGAGATGAAATAGTACATTCTGAGAAAATGTTAAGTGATGAACAAGAGGGTTTACAATTTGCAGAAATTACTCACCTCATGGCCTACCAGTGACTTTGTCTCCTGATCATTGAGCACCTCAATGAATCCAGGTAACCTCTCTTGCATTCTCTCTACGTGTTTGTGCCACACATCTTCGTCGACCTTCTCACACTACAGGACAGACGAATACAAGCCAAACTCGACTAAGACATAATATTGAGTTGAGGCTACAGTAGTAGTATATTATGCTATCTAAGAATAATTGTAATATTTCTAGCAACAGAAAATGCAGGAAAGGGCAAAAGCTCTACCTTGTCACAGTAAATGATATCCTCAATAGGAAAAACTCGTGATTCTCGTAGCTCAAAACAATAGTTTTGTTTCTCGTCCTTATATTCTCTGCTTCCTCATTCCTCAGGTACCCAAATCGGCCTATAGATGCTCAACAGATTGTCATTCAACAGTGACCACACTTTATTGATAAACCCAAAGGTTAGACTGTCATAATTTCTTTGAAAATTCAGATTTCATACTTGGAAAAATAAATTGGTAGAACTCTTTCCTCTCTCCATATCTGCACATTGCTTAATCCCCAAATTTCCAAGAGTCCCTTTGGGAGACTCTAGAAAACTTGGACATGTACCTCATGCGTCAATTTATAACATACCTTTTGAAAATTTTAATGTAGATGGACATTACTAAAAGCCTTGTGTGAGTCCAATTTTTTCCTAAATCTGACATTTTATGAAAAAGTTATAGGGTTTTGAAGTTCAAATGGAGAGAGCGGGCACGTTGGGCAACTCCAAAAACTTTTACTAGGACACTCTATTGAATGTGAGCTTTTTAGAACTTGCTAATAATATTATTTCCTTTCTTAATGTAAAAAAAAATCTCTTGTATTTAGTGAAAAAAAGCATGTAAATCCACGTCAAACATTTTTACACATTATTGCACATTGTAGGGCAAGGTACCAAAAAAGCTTCTTCTTTTTCACGTAAAACTTTCAGATCAGAATATTTTTTACTTTTTATTTTCTCCGCACCACTATGTGGTGTAAGCCTTCTTATTGACCATTTGGATTCTCATTCTAATACATACTAAGTTCACAAAAAAAATATAATGCAAATTGACAATTTTTGAACCTCTACTCCTCACACAATTTTTTTGAATATGCTACACCCTTTTTCTACCTCTAAAAATTGGAGTATAAGGAACTCATACCGTGCTTAACATGATGGAAATGGATTTTGACCTTGTGTAGTGCAAAAATTTGACACCAAGCGAAGTCAAAGTCTGCTGATCTACAAAATGTAGGGAAGAAAATCTCAATCAAGACATAAGTTACTCAATAAGTCTTGATTGAGATCCTACGGTTAAAACTAGAAGTAATTTTTTTTTGTTTTGTCCTTACTCATTGCACTAAAACCAACAGTTTTGAAGTGTTTTTGGTGTGAAATTGTCAAAAGAAAATGTAGGGATTAACTTGTTGGTTGTAGGAGAATCACCTTATATGAAACTCTCATGATCCTTCACGACAATCTTGAACTCTTATTAAAATTAAACACTAAATATAGTGTGGATTCATAATTGATGTGGATCACCCACTCTAATTTTCATCAAACACATGCATGTCAAAATCCGATCAGCTATTCGATTTCAAGCACATGTGTGCCAATCGTCGATTGGATGTAAGTTTTCAATTAATGCAAAAACTCAAACTACTCTAAGAATGTTGTTTAGTGTGTATCCACACTAGCTGATTTATGAGTGCTACAAGCTTTTACTTTTGATGAATATTTTTACCAACTTTGTCTACAACGATCCACTTCATTGAGTACCCTACACATTTGTTGGGTTCGTACATAATTGATTCAAAATGGACCGTGTGCAAATTTTTTGGAAAATATAAAAAATTTGTCTAAGGTGATACCCATGTAATGCCAAGGTCATATCCTTATAATATATAGGAAATACTCATGCAATACCTAGGTGATACCCGTTGTGTCTAAACCACTGTATTAAAATAAAATTGGTTAGTACAAGGGGGGTCCAAACTAGACCAATGTGTACGATAGTATAGATAGTTGTGCTCTCGGTAAAAATCTTCATCAAAGAAAGAAAACTAGAGCACTTCCAAATCATATACCCTCAAAAATGATGTTTAGTGTATCCACACCATATGATTTGGAAGTGCTATAATTTTTTACTTTCGACGAAGATTTTTACCAAGGGCACATCTATCTATATTACGCAAAGAGGCCCATCAATGTAGACATAGTTTGTAAGAAAATTCACCAAGGATTAAAACTTGTAGCATCTATAAATCAAGTAGTGTGGATACACTAAACATCATTTTTAGACTAGTGTGGATACACCAAACATCATTTTCAGTGTACTTTGGTCCACACTATATTCAGAGAACCATGTACACTACACCAAACACTGAATAAAGTGTGGATTCATAATTGATGTGGATCACCCACACTAATTTGCATCAAGCATGTCAAAATCTAATTGACTATTCATTTTTCAAGCAAGTGTGTGCCAGTCGCCGATTGGATGAAAATTCCCAATCAATATAGAAACTCAAACTACTCTCGTCCACACTATATTCAGAGAACCGTGTACACTACACCAAACACTGAATATAATGCTTGTAATTGTGAATCAATTATGAATGTATGTGTGGACAGAGACACACCACCGGCCCTCATAGTTATACAAGAAACAAAATGATCCGCTACAAAATCCACAAAATATATACAAAATATATTTCAAGACTATACACTCATCTTTAACAATACACATGCACTTACAAGATGCATTCAACAACGGAGACCATACAGACTGGGCCGCGTGGCCTACTTACACTAATACACAAAAAATATGCCTTCCTGGGCAACATCAACAAAATTCCTACCCCAATGCACATATCACCTTACATTCAAATAATCAAAATCACTAATCACCCACTACAACCATGGTTAATCTTTCACATGTATATGCCATCACATCCTGAAGATACTAGATTTATCATAGACATACAAAACACTATTACATCCCAAATTAACCCCTAAGGTATCGTGACAGTTTTACACCTTAAAAACACTTCAAAGTTAATGGATTCTAGTGCAATGAATAAAGAGGGAAATAAAAACTTTGGATTTTAGTTCTGACCGTAGGATCTCAATAAAGGCTTATTAAGTAATACATGTACAAAATTTCATAAACTTTGACCGCACGGATTAAAAGATTATAGTGTTTGAAGTCAAGAAAATGGTTCATTTTCTTCCCTGCGTTTAGTGGGTCAGTAGACTTTGACTTCAGTTGGTGTCAAAAGCTTTCACTACACAAGGTCTAAATCTATTACCATCTTGTTAAGCATGATGTTAGCTCCTTACACACTAGTTTTTAGAGGTAGAGACGGGGTGTAGCATATTCAAAACAAGTGTGCAAGGAGTGGGGGCTCAAAATTTGTTAATTCACACTTTAATTTTTCTTGAACTTAATATGTTTTCGATTGATAATCCGAATGCTTAATAAGAAGGTTTACATTACATATTGTTGTGGAAAAAATAAAAAGTGAAAAATATAAAGATCTCTAGGTTTTATGTGGAAAAGAAGAAGTTTTTTTGGTACCTTGTCCGACAATGAGTGTTGAATGTGTGAAATTGTTTGACTTGAGTTGGTATGCTATTTTTCACTAAAGACAAGAACTTTTTTTGACAGCATGAAGGGAAATAATATTACTTGCGAGTACTCAAAATCTCACTTTCAATAGAGTGTCCTTACAAAAGTTTTTGGAGGTGCCCGAGGTGCCCACCCTCCCCATTTAAAATTCAAAACCCTATAACTTTTTCATCAAATGTCCAATTTAGGAAAAAAATTGTTTTTCCCCTGAGCTCTTGGTAATGTCTTTTTATAGTAAAAATTTCAAAAAAGAATGTTGGAAATTGACACCATAGGAACCTGACCAAACTTTCAAAAAGCCCATTTTTGATACTTGGTACCTTAGGGGTTAATAATAACCCCAATCACACATACCTATCATGTGGAGACTTCAACAGAGACATAGCACTAATTGGTCGCCAAAATGGAAATCATAACACCCCCCCTCAAAACATTGATTACCAATGGCGCCGCTTCACAGAAAACTTAAACTTCACTTACATCAATACCGATACACAATTCTCTAGACAAGGTCGCTATAATTATAATGATTGGAGTCTAATAGATGGGTTCTATATAAATACAATCAATAATACACAATGCTCCTCTACAACAAACAAGGATGTTATCCTCAACTCGGACCACTCACCTATACAATTGCACATCCCAAATAACACATTAAATAATAGAACTCCTACAATCCTAAACAATGACACTATACGCATACTCAACCCCATTCCAAAATATAATATCGAAAAATTCAACACAAAATTCTTTGAAGAAAACTCCATACAAATAAACTCCTTCATAAACACTCTTGAAAATAATAGCCAACTAACACAAGTACAATGGCAAGAAGCATGCTACACCCTAGACAAACTCATTAATAAAATCTTTGATACACTAGAACAAACTTGTAGAGCACATCCAATACTTCAAATAACAAACAGAACCTCTCAACAAGGCGGGTACTTATTCCGCAAACTTTCTAAAACTTGGAAACAACACCTAACTACATACCATGCTATACAAAAAAACATTAGAATTGTAAAAAACAACCCTCAATGGCGTAATCACCCCATATGCAATGAACTACTAACTCTACAACATACCCAAATCCCTATCCCGCCGCCTCCAGATCTTCCCCACGATACATGGATAAAAGATATCGCACTAATTGCAAAAAATGCCAACATACAAGCCCAGAAAGTAACCTCAAGATATGCCAAAGATAACATTAAAAAAGCCATCTCAAAATACAGACAATTATACGAAATCAGCCCAAAAAAAATTAACAAAAAAGTCTTTAAAAACCTTGAATCCCCGCCAATGGACTATATCACAGATCAATATAATAATATTCTAACTAACCCCGAAGACATTGCGAATGAAATATTCAACCAACAAACAAAAATCAATAGACCAACAGTACCAACATGCAATTACCAACCACAACATCCAATCGAATGTTCATGTACATTACGCCAATACCCATGGCATGACCTGGATGGATATACCCTTGTCAAACGAGGAGAACCAGAAATTCCACTACATAAATACTTTAACAGAGCCACATACGACACATGCCTTCAAAATCTTGGTAATAACAAAGCCCATGCCCAGATTGCATACCAAATTCAATACTCAAAAGCATGCCCCCAAGATTTCATAAATTATTATTCCTGTTCTTCTCTCACTGCTATAAACAAAAAAAAATACCGACCTCATGGAAGTCAAGTGCAACAATTTTATCATACAAAAAAGGCGACCCGTCCATACTATCCAACCATAGGCCAATTGCACTAGCGAACACAATATATAAACTCTTTACTAGTACACTCACCTCCATACTATCCTCATATGGTGAAAAATTCAAAATCCTACATGATAGTCAAGAAGGATTTAGAGCAGAGAGAAGTACCGCTCAACAAATACAAACTATAATAGCCGCACTTGAAGATGCAAAATTTTCTAACCAAGATATATACATATTATACGTTGACTTCAAAAATGCCTTTGGCTCAATAGACCATGCCCGACTACTACCAATAATGATGGACCTTGGATACCCAAAAGACGCAACTACACTTGTTGGAAACATCTACTCTCAGTCATCCACTTACTATATGGGTGAACACTTTGGGAAAACATAACCTATACCCATTCAAAGAGGAACTATACAAAGGGACACCCTTAGCCCATACCTATTCATTATATTCTTAGAACCACTACTTAGATGGCTAGAACGAGGCAACAATGGATACACTTTTGGCACATCACAAGTCACAATAAACTCTGCCACATATGCGGATGACCTCGCCACCATAACTAACAAAATTAAATCTATCCAAATACAACTCAATAAAATTGATAGATATTACAAATGGACCGGTATGGACGTAGGTGTTCCAAAATGCGCCGCTACCGGATGCCCAAACAAATCCAAACTGAACCCTACCACGTTCAAAGCCCTGATTCAAACCTCTAACATCGATTACCGCAATCAACTGATCCCTATACTAAACCAAAATGAACCATACATATACCTAGGTACAAACCTTGTTCCCTCACTAAAATGGAAGATCCAAATTCACACCACAACCACAAAACTCATCAAACAATGCAAAGAACTAACAACATGTCCGGCAACCATGAAACAAAATAATAAAAATGGTTGATACCGTACTACGCCCATGTGTGGCATACAGTTTCTATGGTGTACCATACTCTATGCCAGCTATCAAAAAAACTTGATCAAAAAATAATAGCCAGACAAAAAACTATATGTGGATTACCAAAATGTATGTCTAATGCAATAACCGAACTCCCACATAACCTATTCGGGTTTGAAGCTTTCTCCTTCAAAAACGCATATCTCCGATGTATAGGTGAACAACTACAAAATGCTTTAAACGATAAAGGTAGACTTGGAAAAATATATAATGGATTAACTCATTATGTCCTAGCCCAATACGGTGGTGCCGAAAACATATCCAGAATTAAAAAAAAGTGACTGCATAAGATCACCAATAACACAAACACTCTTCTTATTAAAACATATAGCTAAAGTCCACCTTGAAAGTACGCTTCCAAACTTCCTCATTAATCCTACATCATTAGATGTACGTGCCAAGAAACACTAAATCACAACACACTCAATGCCCAACTTCTTCAAAAACTCCTCTCAAAAAATATTTTTGAACTAAACCAAATCACTTTACCTAACGGCACACACATCATGAACAATGATGACTTCAAAGCCTACCACTTCACCCCATCCAAATTATTAAAAAGTGCTCTAAATGTTGCTAAACAACTATTTTGCCATTCAACATGCCCCATCACATGTCATACCCCTTGTAACATACACCCATACTCCTATATACTTCAAGATACATTCATTACCATCAACAATAGCATCACCCCCAAAAATATCCCCCTACCAATCAATCCCCCTAACCCCCCACATCCATATCACCCCCGTCCTCCAACATACATCCCCAAAAACCCTACCACATATCCCATTAATAACATTACACACCATAAACATATACAACACACAGATGCGAATAATATTCAAAATACCTACACAAAATATTTATGCCAATGGCAACATAACGAGAATACATATAATAAATGGCTTCCCCAAAGAGACCTTTCTCCACGACACGACACCAATACCTCCATACATAACATTGAAAAATTAAAACAATACTACGAAAAAATTCAAAACATAACTTACTCGGATATCATCCAAACCCACCACCCCCAAGAACAATCCTCAGACTCAAGATTTGTAACACCACCCATGATGATTCCACTTTTAAACATCTATACAACAAAATGCAATCCCGAGAATGATATCCTTACACTTGCAAACACAATAAAAATAAATAACAATCAAGCACACCTATATGAAGAAAATGGCCGACATTTACACACTATCTCCATTACTCAACTCCAATGGCTATGGAATCAATACAATACAAAACTACAAACTCCTACAAACATCGAACCAACGACCCAATCCTATGAAACCAAAATAATTTGGCTATACGAAAGATATAAATACCAAATTCCAAAAAATGACCCCCTCAAAAATACGCAGTACACAATACCTACACCCATTTTAGACTCACTAATCTCATCCTTTAACATCGAACAATCATACTTTTCTTCCCCGGTCACATGTTCCACCAAACTAAAAAAATTCTACGCACCTTATGAAAGAGACAAAATATTCGGATCCTTGGGAAAGGCCTTTGACTACAAATGGATCGGTCATGGTATAGCTCACCCTCACAACGAGAAGGAAATGGAACAACCAATACATTGGGCTCGACTTGCCGCCAAACATGATCCAAATAACACAAATACAATCATCATCACACCAAACAACAATTGGTACCAAAACAATAACCAACACTCAAACCCATTCCCAGGTTCTCATATCATTGCATTATTTGAAGCAGACTCGCTACCATACGAAGAACCTACTATTCCACCCGAGCAAAAAAACCCTGAATTGAGCCATCTACACTACAAATACTATGCATCCATCATCAAAATCAAACCTTTGGCACCCTAGAACAACTAGCCGAACTTACCTCCATAACAGACAATCTAAATATACACCGATTATACACAAAACCGGCCCCACCAACACCTATACAAACCCCCGTAAACCGAAGTAAATACTGGTCAAAATTAAACGATATCAACAATGCATTAAACTACTTCGTCACATTGCCCCCTCTCCCAAACTACCCAACTCATATTACACCAAAATTTAACCCCGCACATAGTTATTACACTGATGGCTATGGCATATACAATTCTACCAAGGAAATTAAACTAGCCAAAAGACTCCATGGACTACAAAATATCCTTAGAGCATAACTCATGGCCATTCACAAAACACTACAAATCATCACAACAAAATACAATAATGAACCCGCACATATATTCACCGATTGTATAAATGCACTCTACCTACTAAACATTCAAATAACACACCCTACTCTTCACAATAGCCACCCCGACCAAACCATATTAATGTCAATGGTCCAAATGTTACAAAACCGAACACAAACCAAAACCCTCCGCAAAGTGAGAGCCCATGCCAATATTAATGGCTACGAACAAGCAGATAAACTAGCAAAAGAAGGCCGAGAAAAAACACACAAAAAAGCCAAAGACCCACACGAACATGCCCATGCCACCCCATACTACATTCAAAAAGAATATTGGCCTTCCAAAGAAGATACCCCCGACAAAGGCCCGATTAGATTTTTGGGCAAATATCTCAAAAAACAAGACCTCTACAACAACCTTGACACAATCTCAGAAAATATTTAAAACATAGAAAAATGGACTAACAACAAGATAGACAATGAACTATCTACAAATTTTTGGAAAAACCCCATCAGTTCAGACTCATAAATAACATGCCTCATCAAATTCCGTATTGGTCAATATATGGGAAACGCCTGCAAACAACTCTTCTTTGGACTAGAAAGATTCCCATCCATAACATGCCCCATATGCCCTTCAACGGACCCCGATACATGGCTTCATCTTCTACTCAAATGCCAAAACCGCCACATACACTCCCTAATTGTTAAAAGACATAATAAAGCGGTATGGGAAGTCCGAAAACTAATCACCTCCTACAACAAATCAAGATGTTTTATTTTAATGAACGCTAGCACCTTTAATAATAATCCACAAGAAAATACGATCCCTCCATGGCTACTGCCATTCTCATGTGAGACTCAAAGGTGTCATTGCAATGCTAAGCTCAAACTAGACATCCATTATGTTAGAGGTTTACCATATAATGATCCACCACCCGATCACATTAACCTAGACTACACCATTCAATTCATTGAATTCACATATTGCAACGATAGATTTTCTCCGGAAACAATTCAAAACAAAATAGATAAATACCAACCCCTCATTGACGACATCATAGCCCTTGGATGGAATGTGGACCCTCTTATTGTAATCACATCTGGCGCTCGTGCCACCACCTTTATCCCATCTATGAAAACTCTAGAGGATACCTTCAAGATACCCATTGAAACAATTAAAACTACCTTTAAAAACATCAACACCATCGCTATTCAATATGCCATGTCCATTTTACTACATAAACGCAAAATTGAAAACAACCAAGCCCTTCCTGATACACAAGACCCCCCTTAAATGCTTCCCCCGCCTTGATTCTTCTTGCTTGGTTGGTTTTGTGGTTTTTGCTACTTGGTTGGTTTGATGGTTGGTTGTTTGCTTGGGTGGTTTCTGGCTACGCGTTACATAGTGTCTACCCTCGAAAGGGGGAAGTAGTTCCAGCTTACTAATTCCCTGTCCGGTCGGCATGGTCTTGGTAGTGGAATGAACAGACACTTTAATCACGCCGGCCCCCTTCGAGAACCGGCGTTCTTCTTCTTCTTTGTGTGTGTGGATTCATAATTGATGTAGATCACCCACACAAATTTGCATCGAGCATGTCGAATTCTGAAAAGTTATTCGATTTTCAAGCATGTGTGTGCCAGTCGCCAATTGAATGAAAATTCCGAACTAGTGTCGAAACTCAGGCTACTCTAGTCCACACTATATGCAGTGTTTGGTGTAGTGAAGGGGCGGTTTACACTAGGAAACTCGTCCCATGCACCAGTTCCGCCGCGGTGAGGTTATTTCGGTCCGTAATTGATGCTCTACTTGTGATTGTCTGATACGTCCTCTCATATCAGGGTCCTCTCGTTGAGGACACTGCTCTTCGTCACGGATCTGAATCTTCTCGTGTCTCGTCGTTTTTGATGTACAGGAGTGGGCTTGAGAGGGGAAGAAATTGACCACTAGAGTCCGTTGTGGTAAGCGAGTAACTTCTTGTTGGTCATGTGTGCCGCTGTCTTTGATCCTTGATTTGAGATCAGCTGGTTGTGAACAATTGCATTCGGGTGTTTTGGAAGGATTCGTTCGTTGCGGAGCTGGTCGAGTGGAATATGGAATGCCAGGCAGTTCTAACGAAATTCCGTACTGTTTGGCATGGTGACAGTGATGAAAGTGTTGAGTTTTCGAGGAGAGTTGAGCCTGCGCGTATGTGGCACTACACTTATCGACAGATTCTCTTCATTGTTGTGTTTATTTCAACCTTTGGTTATCGGGTTTATGAGCACGTGCAAGGCGCAGCAACGGATCTTTCTGGCAGCTCGATAGTTGCAGGAACCAAACCGTTATCATTAGCACAAGTTGAGTTTGCTACATTCAGTCACGGGACACATTTCTAGACGAGTAGTGCAACTTGGTCATCCTAGAATACAAAGAGAGATTGAGGAATGAAGCAGGAGTATGAGATGCCGAGTTCCCCTGTTGCCATCCCGTACAAGTGGGAAGCCGCTCCGGGGACACCAATCGCGGAGATTGTGCCCATAATTTTATTCAAAATGGGGAGTTGTTCCAAATTTTGGAAATTTCCAGAAATTTGGCTAGCTATACCGATGTTATACCACGGTGACACCCGTGCAATATCTAGGTGATATTCATGTCAAAGTTAGCAAGTAAACTTTCTATCCCTGTGAGCGTGTTGTGTGCGGAGCCCTGGTTGCAGCTCCATCGTCGCCATCGCTGGTGAGTACTCCCATTCCACTAGGTTCTGTGTTTCTGTAGTGTTATTTTACGGAGCTTTGTGATGGAATTCGTGTGTTTGAGGTCTCCATTGCTTCGGTAGGGGTGTAATTTGGAGTTACGGTTGGCATATAGTCAGTTGGTTTTGAGATGCAGGATATGGAGGCGGCTTTGTGGGGTGGGCTGCCTTCCGAGGTGCAGGAGAGAGCGCTGTCCTACCTCTCGGCGCCGGTCCTGTGCAGGTTCCGCACAGAGTGCAAGAGATGGAACTCGCTCATCTGCAATCCGGAATTCGGTGCTCTGTGCATCCGAAACGCACCACAAGATGCATCGTTCCTCGTTGCCCTGATCTACATCATCGACAAAGAAGATAATGAGAGTGGAGCCGACTTGGACTGTCGTGCCGGATGGGCCTTCCTGGACGTGAAGGCGAGGCGGTGGTACACCATCGCGAAGCCGACCGACCAAGAGCTCTTTGACCGATTCCTGGTGCCCAATCCGCAATGCTGCGTGGCCATGGGCGGAGGGTTGGTGTGTTAGGGTTTGCCGGGCCACGAAAACGCATCGGTGTTCGTGTTCAACCCGATCTCCGCGACGGAGCCCAGATTGCTGCCCGCTCCGAAGCACTGTCTGGAGGCTTGGACGGTGGTGGATATGATTGTCGACGCCAGCACTGGTTGCTACACGATTTTCGTGCTGCCTGACCGGAAGCAGCTGGAGGATCCTTTCATGATTGTATACGAGCCGTGGACCGATGCATGGTGGAGCTCAAGCTCGCCGCCGACAACCGAGGTCTGTGTCAATGTGGAGTACAACTCTGTGTGTTTCAACGGTTTGCTGTATGTGTTGTCGTGGGTTGAACTTGAAGCAGCTGTGGCATTAGGAAGCGATCCGGATAGCTCATGGATGTGGAGTTACAACCACGTTGAGGACACTTGGGTGGACATGGGCATTGTGTTCCCCATGAATCCGCCGCTGAGGCAAACGTTCCTTGTGAGCGACAGCCGGTTGTTTCTTGCATTATGGGCGCCCGTGAAGAAGATGTGGACGTACCAAGTGAGCGAGATCGATCTGCAGGAGCGGACGCTGAGGACGCCGGTGTTGATCGTGACAAAGGCGGCCATGAGGAAACTGTTCAAGCTGGTCTTAGGCTGGCCAATTCCCAATGAAATGTACCTTCAGGCCTTGGGATTGGAGAAGGGCATCTTAGTCTTGTCCCGGACGACTGGGGTCACGAGAGTGTATGATTTGTGGACATGCACATGGGATGCTTTACGCGAGACCGCGCTCGCTCCGACCATGCTGTCGGATTCCCGGTCTCGGTCTCGGATTTATCCGCGGGAGCCCATGAAGCTGGTGATGCCGGCGGCGAGTGAATCGTGGAAGAAGGACGGCACAGAAGCTAATTCCTTTCCAGATGTTTAGAACATAACGACATATGTTCCAAGCATTTTCTCATGAGCATTTTATGGATTGAGATATCAAGCATGTGTTGTGTGGTGTCTACTGCATTTTGAGCCTGTCACACTCTTATGGATTGTTGCTGACGCCATAGAAGAGCGATTTGATCAAGCAAAGGATGTGGAACACAACAAACTACTACTCTGCAAAGTAGCCAGTGTTGTTGTAAACACCAAAGAAACGAGTAAGACTTAATCAATGCCTCATATCTCAACATTGCTGTTCCAAGACGATGGGCTTCCAAATTGACAGCATAGAAAAGGGTGTGGAACACAAGAAGGAACTCAGGCTGCGCATGATTACAAAGAGCTAAATGTCGTTGATACGAGGTGTGAGTCCCTGGCGACGTACTTGAGTGAGCTTCGCATTGTTTTCTTGAACGCATCGGAAATACATGTACTACAAGTGAAGGATCAGTATATGTCGGTGAGTGAAACGATGACATTTGGAATTAGTACGTATGAGTGTAGTTGTACGAAGGTGAAGGTGGTTTTCAAGTGGTTGCATTTGAGATATTGAATAGAACCAGCAGTTGTAGCATGGTCCACGATGAGATTTTTCAGAACAGGGGCTGCTAGCACGCCACATACGTTGGTATCCAAACGCGTGGCTTTCTCCTGAAATTCTTGTGCATGTGTTGAGCCCAAGCATAATATGTAACATCAAACTAGCTATGCCTTGGACCGGAAGAGAGCTCAAAGCATCGTGAAGATATAACTAATTACACTACATCCTGAAGATACGTCACTTCACTTCGCAAGTTTCGTTTTGAGCCATATCGTTAGGGCTGTATGTGCATGTCCCGGCGTACAAGTGGCCTCCGGAGTGCAGAGTTGGTGACTGACGTGGGCCGGGTTGATCCTTGAGCAAGATGGTGGACGGCTTTGGGCGAGCACACTTTGGACATTAATTCATGTTACAACAATCACCTCTCTAAGTATGTAAGAGAAAAGTATATCCACTTTGAACACTAAAAGAGATAAGTTCGTAACTACTGGCACTGCGTTTGATGACAATATTCGTAATGAAATTGTAGATGAGAGAGAAGAAATTTACCTCAAGTTCAGCGAAACACATCAAATGGACATTCAACTACCAAAGAATCTCATACTGTGAGCTCAAAATCAAGGATTGGTGAGTCAAGGACCCATGCATTCTAATCAAGAAAGTCATAAAGGACGGACATGGCTAAAATCGGACGGACTGGACGGACAAACAGACTGGTCGGTGCCAGACAAATAACCAATTTATTTTATGAATATTCCTAAACGTTTTTCGAATATGCTCGAATATGCTTAAATATTCTCTTATCGGACTGACAGATGGGCATGTCCCCAGGTCCTATGAACAACCCTGATCCTAATTTGCTAAAGCATAGTCGTGTGGGGACGATAAGAGACTCTGTTCTTTGTGGAATGATGCTCAAGTATATACGGAGGAACTGGTGGTAGGGCGGTGTATGGGGCAGCGTTTGGGTCCCAGCCCTGAGTAGGAATCTGTACCTGGTGATTGCCGATTGATGCTGGTTCTGTGATGGTGACGGGAAGAAATATTGTCGAGCAATCTACTGCGCGCCAGAGAGCTGTGTTGTTACACTTTCGTGTACTTTGTATGCCAACCTCCAAGATCACAAGTCCAACTTCACAACTTTTTCACTCCAAGTTTACAACTCATAATTTACAATTCAATCTTTTAGTGCTTAAATCAAAAAATATTTTTAACGTCAAACTTGTAATCAAGAGCACAAATTGCAATACGCAATTGCAAATTTTTCACACCCAAAAACTCAAGCTAATGCTTTGCAACGCGTTAGTCCAACCATTTTAATATAGTTTTTATATTACAAACTATATTAAAGAAAAAGGTAACATGATTCACTGTGCGGTTGCCTGCGCAATTAACTGCGCGGTTGACTGCACCATTCCTGTAGTTCATTGCGTGGTTCACTGCGCGGATTATGATTTTAGTAGTATGATATGATTTTAGAAGTCGAATCGAAACGGTGAACAAAAAGGTTTACACCACATCTTGTAGTAGAAAAAGTAACAAGTAAAAAAATCTAAGATCTTTGATTTTTTTTGTGGAATTGAAGAATTTTCTTCGGTACTGCAAAAGCTTTTTCACAATAAAGACATGATATTTTTTGACAATGAATAATGTAACCATGGCAAATTCAGAGTGTTGAAAAGAGCACCATTTGCATTTGTGTATCTTACTGAAACTTGGTGGCTTCAGAACTTTTAGTACATATGATTCAAAATTCCACTTTACCAAAACATTTGAGGTAAGTGGTACATGGATTTGGATCCAATTATAAGTTTTTAAAAAAGTAAAAGCTATGTTACACGGTTGCTTTGAAAAAGTAAAAGCTAGTTCCCAGGGCAAGCTCCCGCTTCTTCTTCTTCTTCTTCATCGTCTACAGCGCCTGGAGCACGAGCTGCATCCCATACTTTGGCCGCTGGATGATCTTGAGCGCCGGGTGGTGAAGGTAATTCGGCGACACCAGCACGCGGAAGCGCTGCAGCACGGTCGCGATCACGACCTTGAGCTCCATCATGGCGAAGTTGTTGCCGATGCAGAAGTGCGAGCCCACGGAGAACGGCAGGAACGCCTGCGGGTGCGAGCACGCGCTGGACGCGCCGTTGGCGAAACGCTCCGGGTTGAACTGGCACACGTCCTCGCCCCAGAGGCGCGCGTCCATGTGCATCGCTTGCATGGAGATCTCCACCACCATGCCCTTCGGGATCAGCAGCCCGCCGATCTGCATGTCCTTCTTGGCTTCGCGCGGGAGCTTCGGGAGCGGGACGAACAGCCGCAAGGTTTCGTTGATGATCATCCCGACCTGGTAAGCAAGAAGAAGAAAGCGTCAGAGCTCGCACTCGCACTTTCTTGCTTTTAAAATTCCATCAACTGCTGCACTTCCAGTTCATATTTTCGTATTTTGAAACATAGTACTCGATTGCTGCGCTTTCAGTTTTCTTATCTTAGTTTTATTGTAGCAAATTAAGAGAACTCGGTTGCAATTTCTAGTCTCTTTGTTTTAGAAATAAATGAAGAGGATTCGATAGTTGCAATAACAGTAGCTTGTTTTCTGTTTTCGAAAAGAAAGCAAGAAGACTCGACTGCTGCACTTCCAGTTCTTATTTTCGTATTTTGAAACATAGTACTCGATTGCTGCGCTTTCAGATTTCTTATCTTAATTTTTGTAGCAAATTAAGAGGACTCGGTTGCAATTTCTTGTTTTCTGATTTTGAAATAAATGTAGAGGATTTCGATTGTTGCAATTACAGTATCTTGTTTTCTGTTTTGGAAAAGAAAGCAAGAGGACTCGATTGCCGCACTTACAGATTTTTTTTAATTTTCTACACTTACAGTGTCTTTGTGCTTTGTTTAGGTTTGAAACATATCAAGAGGACTCGATTGCTGCACTTACAGTTTTGAGGCGATTGAGCTTGGTATGATCAATGCCAGCGCTGCGATCTCCACATACTTCATTCACTTCCCTGCGAGCGCGCTCCTGCCAATCCGGATGGCGCGCAAGCATCAGCATTGACCAGGTCATGGCGTTCGCGATGGTGTCTTGCCCGGCGAAGTAGAACGCTTCCGCGTTGTGAAAGACGGCTTTCATGTCAAAACCCTCGCCCTTCCCCTTCCCCTCCGCAGCTCGGAGCATTTGCCCGAGGAGATCCTCACCGTAGGACGCTTTCCCTCCGTCCGCGACCGCCTTCCTCCGCTTCGAGATCACGGCGTCCAGAAGGTCGTGGATCACCTTCTGCAGCCGCGCTATCTCCCGGTTCTTTTTCGTAGGAAGAAACCTGCGCAGGAGCTAGGCGACCTCAGGCGCTGGAGCATCTCATTCTTCGTAAACCTAGGAGCGGCAGAGATTCGTTACCTGGATCCCGGAATGTAGAAGATCGGGCTTCCGAGCCACTGGAACACCATAGCGGTGAGCTTCTTCTGATTCTCGTAGACTTGTCGGCCGGTTTCGTAGTCGTTGCTGAAGGCAGTGAGTGAAATGATCTTCCCAGAGATGACGTGAATGTCGTCTTCTATGTCGAAGTCCGCGACGCCTCCCCCTTGCACCACCTTCTCTTCCCATGTCTGGAGCATGGACACCGCGGCTTCCACCATCGCGTTCACCATTGCCTGCACACGTATTGGTTGAGGTTACGGATGTTGTCTATAGGAGCGAGAGATGTCTTATATTGAGCGTAATGGAGGTTGCTTACTTTGAGTGCTTCCGGGTAGAAGTAGGGGTTGAGCACGCGGCGCTGCGTGGCGTGCTTCGCATCCCCTTTCACCGTCGCTAAGGATTCATGGCCGATGATTTGCCCGAGGATGTACGCGTTCAGCTTCGCCCTTCCAAAGTCGTTGCTGCGCGTCACGAGCACCTCTTTGGCGAACTCCGGGTCGCGAGTTATGAGCCGCTGCTCTGAGCCCCACTCATAGACACAAAAATTCTCTGCCATGCAATCCAGGGTTGAGATAAATTCTAATCAATGGAGTAGACCTGATTGATTGAGAGAGAGAGAGCGGTGTGTACCTTTTCCCCGCAGGTAGAGAGAATTCATTGGTGACACGGTCGGAGTGGAGTCGTAGTGATTCTCGACGTGCAAATCGCCGGAAAATTTCGCCATGAAGGCGAAGCATTCCGGGAGGCTCCCAAGCAGCATATGGAACGGCGCTGCAGATACGCCTTGCTTGGTCATAATCCGCCGCATCCTGAGCGGCTTCCATAAGAATTTCTGAAGAAAAACTTGGATTACAAGCACAAGAACCGTCACCACCGCCGAGGAAACATACAACCTGGTGCCCATTGGTGAGTTTTCACCCGAGTCGCCCATTGTTGCTACAATCGTCTGCTGTCCGTCGCCGCAATCATCTGCTTCTGGGTCTAACCAGTCCAGCAGCTAATTGTAAGGTGACCTGCAAGTTGACCACATTGTGTCAACTTGTAACGTGACCGAGTCTAGCACTTGAAGTGATGCAGATTCACGGCTGCTTCTTGTCACTTGAGGTTATCTGATGAAGCGGAGAATCTGGCCGACTCTCTCGCTCTTCTACAAGCGGCTACCACTGTTCACAGCGGAACAGCTCAGTTTATGCGCGAATTGCCCATCAACACAGAATTCTCTGCTATTTCTGGCAGATTCTTGCAAAAGCTCGACAGAGGTTTGGCCGCGATTACCGTAAGCATCACATTCTTAGCCTTCGCTGTTGTCTTTTTCCCAAACCCCTGACCCATCATTTGGGGAAGAGACAAAAATTCAGCGACAGAAAAGACAAGGCAATTTATTCATTGAGTTTGGACTTTTGTTTGCTGCGAGAATGAAGAGATATATTTTAATAATCATCTGGATGTAACCAGATTTTCGTAAAGAATTAGTCAGTGAGTATGACATCCGACTCATCAGTGAATCGGTATTGGCCAAGTAAGTATGTAAGGAACGGTTTCACATTATTTTACATTTTCACACAAAACAGTTGGATTTTCTAGTTCTGACGTGGAGATGATGAAGGCCCAGGGCAAACTGACCCCCTTTTCCCCCTCGTGGGATGAAGGGGCCAGTTGCAGCTCTGGAGTATCATCCCTTCCAACCAGCTAGGTGGTCAAACCTGGATTCCTTCATTTCATGTAGACGGATGTTATGGAGGGTGGGACATGGACATGGGGAGGCCTCTTTTTTCTGCCTTTAAGAAAATTTGGGGTCTAGAAGCTTTTTTTGGAATAATTTGTCGAAATTAGGACATGCGGCCCCGAATTACCCTCAAAGCACTCACCTTGGCCTAAGTAGGGCCCCCCTCCAACATAAAAATAGGGGCCATGTTTTGTCCACACCCCCCTTCCCGCACCATCCGTCTATATGGTTTAACCCCTAAAGGACCAGAGTCTCCTTCGGGGGGGATTTTTTTAATTTTGGGCAGGTTCCTAAAATTCGAAAAAAAATCAATTTTCTCTGAAATTTTTATTCTAGATTGACTTTGATAAGAGCTTCGTGGACATATTTTTATTTTATTTATTGGATTTGTGGTTTGAAAGTTAGTACCACTTATAGTTTTTGAGGGAAATTGTCAAGGAACTTTAGGGGTTAAAGAGATTTGTCAAATCCCAGCCGGCTAGCACATAGACCCTTCCCTCCCGGCATAGGCCCTCACCCGTGCGCTCCTCTAGCCCACCTATGTACGCCCCGACCCGTTGTGACACATTTCTCTACAAAATATCCATAAAGAGTATCGCATCCTATGAAGCAATATTTGTTAGGACCTAAAAAAAAAGCAAAGTATGAACTTTTTTACATTATTATGAACTCATTAACATTGATAATATGTATACCGTTTACACATTGGAAATGAAAGACACACAAATTTTCTAAAATGGTATTGATATTAACTCCAAGCATGTTTCACATGATCAGTGAGTTTAAATTTAATATCCATGAATATCAAAAGAAGAAGAAGAACTCCGATTCATGTGAGGGGCCCGGAGTGAATAAAGTGTCTGTTTGTTCGACCACTAAGCCAATGTCCACCAAGCAAAGGTTTAGTAGTATAAAACTACTCCCCTCTCGAGGGTAAACACTATGTAATCAATAACCAGTAACCAAGGACTGAGGACAAATTAAAGCTACAGGGCTCAATTTGTGCTTTTGAGAGGCTTTTAGGGGGGATGATTCAATTTGGGGGGTTATTTTCAATTTTTCGTTCATGTAGGAGAATGGACATAGCATGTTGGATAGCAATGATGTTGATTTTTGTGCACCGGTGAGGTGGTTGTGAGTTCAAGTCTTATTGCCCGCGTGGTGCCTACCATCATAGTCCACCCAATTATGGTGGGGGGTCCCAAGGCCTCGTTGTATGGGGACCTACAAAGCCCTTGGGGGAGATGACATGTTGGTTGTCTCTAAGGCAATTAGTGTAGGGAAGCACTTAGTGTAGAAAAGTGTTTACCCTTGAGAGGAGGGAGTGGTTCTATTACTCTAGCCCATGTCCCGTGGCCATATGCATAGTGCAGAGAATGAACAAACATTATATTCATGTTGGTCTCCTTTGGAGACCGGAGTTTTTATTTTTATTTTTGTGAATGTCTATCTAATTGGATTAATGAGGATATTGAATGTTTTTTCAAGACTTTTCATTGAGGGGATAAAGGTCGTAGCTCTAGCTCTGGCAGCAATGACAATAAGGGGGTCAACTTTCCATCCAAAAGCTATAATGTCATTATTAAGTGGTTGGTATTTATTGATTTTGTCTTCTATTGCTTCTCGGGAAAATCTATCATTACAATATTTAAATTCAATAAATTGGATAGTAAGGTTTGTATTATTGTTGTCTGGTGGAGGGTCTTTATATGGTAGTCCTGTAAAGCATAATATGTTTGGTTAAAATTTGGCATTATAGTGGCATGTTTGGATTCTACATGTGCAGGGAAGTAGCCATGGGGGGAACATGTTTTCTTGTGGATATTGTCGAAGGTTCTGGCGTTCATAAGTATAAAGCATTTGGATTTGTTCGAGGATACAATTAGTTTCTAGATTTCCCATACGACTTTGTTGTGTCTTTTGACGATTAGGGAGTGTATATGAAGGTTTTGGCATTTAAGGAGTACATGTAGCCATGTGTCTGGGCCCTTGGAGGTGCATGAAGGGCATGTTATAGATGGGCATCTTTCTATTCAAATGAAAAGTTGTTTGCGGGCATTTCCCATGCATTGTCTAGTACGAAATTTGATAAGGCATGCTTTTTATGTATGTGTGATTGTAGGATGTTTCCAGAAGTTTGTAGAGAGTTCGTTATTGATGTTGTTGTTACCCGTCCATTTGTCTATATTGGAAAAACTTTCATGATTCAATTGAGGTTGTTGATTAAATCTTGTTTTTTGAGGTATTTCTCCAAAAATCTAATGGGGCCTTTATCCAGGGTGTCTTCCATAGAAGACCAATTATTTCTTTGGAAGTAGTATGGAGTAGCGTGGGGATGTTCATGCGGGTGTTTGGCGTTTCTATGTGATTTGTCTAGTCCTTCTTTAGCTAATTTATCCGCTGGTTTGTTTCCTTCTATAATGACATGTGCTCTCACTTTATGGAAGGTTGTGATTTGTGTACGGTTCTGTAGCATTTGAACCATAGATGTTAGTATGGCTTGGTCAAGATGGCTATTGTGGAGGGTAAGATGCATTATTTGTGTATTTAAAAGATACAAGACGTTTATATAATCTATAAAGTTGTGTATGGATTCATTCTTACATAAAGTTGTGTAGTAATAATTTGGAGGGTTTTATGTAGGGCCATGATTTCTGCTCTGAGGATATTTTGAAGTCCATGTAGTCTTTTGGATAATTTTTATATCTTTGGTTGAGTTGCATATGCCATATCCAGCTTTTTCCCTATGCTAGTGTCCCAGGCTGACTTCTATTGGTTCTTTGATGGAACCGTATGTGTAGTAGCTCTATGTAGGGTTGAATTTTAATGGAATCCAGTGTGAGTATGTAGAGAGAGGAGGTGGTGAGGTGGGATAGTGTTGTGTTGTATTTACATATTTTAATTTTGACCATTTTGTCGTGCACAAAGACATCGTGCAAAGATACATTGTGCCAACATGTGAGAGCGCACAATTAGAGACAAATCCAGAGCAATGGTGACTAAACTATCACCGTTTCCTCCGTAAACAACGAAAATAATAGTTCACAAAGAAACTACCAACCACTCAGCAACCTAGGCTAGGAAAAAAGAAATAAATACCCAGACCACAACATTTAGTAATTGGTCTACAAGGACCCCTTTACTAATGAGCAAGTATAAAACACTCGCAACTTACATAATAGTCAAGTCCATGCTATTTTTGAAGAGTTGAAGTATGATCACGATAAGGTTTTTGTCTGCAACACCCTCACCTCATCACGTGGGAGACTCAACTTGAGAAAGATGAGTCTCCCTCAACCACACACGTGGAGGTCATTCGGGCTCCAAGTCCCAAAATGAAGTGTGAAAAGACACCACCGTTGACCTAGCCGTCACACGGCACTAACCCTAACTCTAATCACTAATTAGGCCTAAGTTATACGCCTTCCGGTAACTCCACAACTCCCTAGGTGGTTTCTAACTTCAAATCACCTATACAAACACCTTCATGCGCCGATCCTGACAATTTTTTGTAGTGATTTACTGGGGTTAGATGAGGTGTGGATGGAGCTATTTTTGTATATAGTTGGTGTATATTAAGATTGTTTGCTATAGAGGTGAGTGTGGCAAGTTGTTCATTGGTGCCAATGTTATTATTTTGGTGGTGTATGCATAGTACTTGTATGGTGGAGGGCTTAATTCCAAGTCTATTTCTTAGTTCCGGCGGCAACGTTGGTTCTTCATATGGTGTCGAGTCTGCTGTAAATAATGCAATGGTGTGGGAGTCTGGGAATGGTTCAGAGTGTGGGATAAAGTTTTGATACCATTTATTGTCTGGTGTGATTATAAGAGTGGAGGTAGATTTTCGGTCGTTTTTGGCCGCAAGTTTTGCCCAATGTATTGCTTGTTGTGTTTCTTCTGTATTGTGGGGGTGCGCAATACCGTTTCCAATCCACTTGTGGTCAAAGGCTTTACCTAGTGAGCCAAAGATTATGCCTTTGTCTAGAGGTGAATGAAACCTGGTGAGTTAGGTGGGGCATGTGACAGGGGATGAGAAATACAAGTGTTGGATGTTAAATGATAAGATTAGTGAGTCTAGAATGGGTGTAGGTAGTGTGTATTGTGCTGAATTGAAGGGGTCGTTTTTTGGAATGTGGTATTTATATATTTGGTATAACCAAACTATTTCAGTTTCATATGGTTGAGTTGTAGTTCTATGTTTGTCGAAGTTTCTAGTTTGTTATGGTATTGATTCCATAGCCATTGGAGTCTAGGGACGGGAATAGTGATTGATGTCTCCCATTGTCTTCAAATATATGTGCATGATCTTCATTAATTTTTATTGTGTTTTTTGATGTAAGAATATATTTCTTGGGGTTACATTTGGTTTTGTGTAAATTGAGGAGGGGAATGGTTATGGACGGGGTAACGGATCTTGGGTTGCGGGTTGCTCGTGAGGGTGTTGGGTTTGAATGATTTCTACGTAGAATTTTTTTTGAATGTTTTTGTTATATTGAGTTAATTGTATGGAGTTATGGCTGGAGATAATTCAGTCATGCCATAGGAAAAGGTTCTGTTGAGGTTGCCATTTGTTGTATGTATTGTTATTGTGTTGCCACTGGCATAGATACTTGGTATAATTCTTTATGATTTTGTTTTAGTCAATAATTTTTCTATGTTTATGGTCAAGAATAAGATTGTGGGATATGTGGCTGGATTTTTAAAGACATGTGTTGGAGGGGAAGGAAGTGAGGGGTGCGGTGGGTGGAAAGGGGGTGAATTTTAGAGGGCGTGTTTCTAAGATGGATGTTATTGTTGGTGGTGATGTTTGTGTCTCGAAGTGCGTGGGGACTTGGGTGTGTATGGCATGGGGAGGAGCATATATTGGGGCATGCGGGGTAGCAAAATAGTTGTTGGGAAATATTAAGAGCGCTTTTTACAAGTTTAGATGGTGTAGCATGAAATGTTTTGAAGTCACTTTGGTTCATAATGTGTGTCCCACTTGGTAGTACAAATTGTTTTAAGTCGGTAATATCAATTGAAACTTAAAAGAAGTTTTCGTAGAAGTTTATGGAAGAGGTTTTGGTTGATTCTAATGTCGTTCAATTTTCTATTGCCACATTTGTTCTAGAGGCGCGATCTCTAAAAGGAAGTCCGTGAGTGTGCTGTTTAGGTAAACTCTTGCTTCTTTTTTTAGTAGAAAGAATGTTTGGGTGATCGGTGATCTAATGCAATTCTCTTTTTTTATTTGGAAATGTTTTTAGCACCACCATACCTGGCAACAATAGAGTAGGTGAGTCTTTTGATAATCATTCCAAGTCTACCTTTGTGGTTGAGTGCATTTTATAGTTGTTACCCGATACATTGGAAATATGCATTTATGCCAAATAAATTTTGGGGAAGTTAGAATATAACATTTCAAATATATATGGGAAGGTCACAAATAACCTTTTGTATGGCTATGGTTTTTTTGTCTAATTTTCTAATAGCGGGCATAGAGTAAGGAACTACATAGAAACTATATGCTACACTGGGTCTAAATACTATGTGACGTGTAAAGAAAGATCGATAACCACAATACATAAAGAGTCCTGACGAACATCAAATAAACAAAAAAACATACACAAAAACAAGTATAAGTAGTACATTGTCAAGGAATGACTAGAAAATCACAAGAGTACTCAAGTGTCTCGCACTCCACAAAAGAAGAATCATCCAGTGCAAGTAGTATAAGAGAATGCGGAGCCTTTATTACTAACAAACAATCACTTACAAGCAAAGATGACCACTAAATACTCTCTAACTCATTCACAAAGGTGTCAAGTCAAGGGCGTGTGTCGTGCTACATGCACACACACAACCCTAAGTGGATGGAAACTATCCACGGATGAATGCGGTGGGCCGCCGTACGTCTCTAAACCCGTATATTAGTATCAAACTTATCTACGCTAAAACACTACGATGCAAAGAGACCCCGATGCCACGTCTCCTGACAGCTGATGAATTAAGAAAGATCGATAACCAAAATAGATTGAGAGTCCTAACAAACATCAAATGAACAAAAAAACATACACTAAAACTAGTATACGTAGTACACTCTAAAGTGACCCCCGCAACGGATCAAGAGACCTTCCATCCAACTAGGACCATACAACACTAACAAGACTAAACGCCACAGTAATATTGCTACAACAATTGTAGGCATCGAGTCGAAGATTTTGCCCGTCGCCGAATCAATAAACATATGAAGAAGTAATAAAGAGAGGGTAGGTTGGGTGCAATGTGAGCCTCATTTTGAATCGCCTTAGGAAACTTTGTTGCCAATCCCTTGGTCAATCTTCACGTTGCCTATCTCTGAATAAAAATCAGGGACCCCAATTGGATAACAACACACCACACAACGACAGGCCCACAAAGAATTCAAGCCGTTCCATTGGGTGAAACAAGGCTAGAAGACCTCCAACAACGAGGGCAAGTCCAATCCCCGGACGGTAGAGTAGAAAGAGGCGGCGTCAAACAAGCCATATGCCAACCACGCTAGCAATGGTCACAAGGTACCATGGAAGCCGCGACTTTCTTCTCACCACACACAAAACACGGAAGACAAAAGTAAATTGCCAAGCCAAGAGAAGCTTGAAGTTGTGACACGTTGGTTAAGGCAAGAAACTTTTGCAACGCATCCACGTTGGTCTGCTGCACGCCAAGACCCCTAGGAAGAATCATATATCCCAAATATAGCAACCACTCGTGAAAGAATTTGCACTTGCCATGGAACAAGCCCGAGCCCCACTACTGTAACATCTTAAACACCGCTTGAAGACGCCTCACATACTCTGTAGGGCTACTACTAAAAATGACAACATCATCAATGTAGCATTGGGCAGACGGTAAACCGGTCAACACTCGGTCCATCTCTCTCTGAAACTAAATGGGTGTGTTCTTGAGGCCAGATGGGAGAAACTTCCAACGATATAGTTCATCTCTTCCATCATGATCAAGTCCCCTGAATGTAGTCTTGACCCAATCATCTACCATCAATGGTAACTGGTCATAACCAATCTGCAAAGCTATAGTAAAAATACTCTAGCGTGGCCCACCGCATCAAACAACTCCTCCGGCGTGGGCATGGGATACTGGTATGACTTGGTCTTACAATTAACCGGCTTATAATCCTCACACGTATGCTATTCTGTTTAATTGCCAAAGATATCCTTCTTTGATGGCATAACCATGGTACTAGCGTACTTGTCGTTGGAGAACTCAATGAAGTTGGCGGCCATCAACCCCTGCCAACGAGTCTAGACCCCAACTTTCTCTGAAAGACTGAGCTTGTATGCTCGTCGAAAGATCAAGTGGTCGTCCTCCAGCTGAATGTAAATGGGCTTGCCTTTGTAGCCCTCAAAATCATGGAGACTAAAGGAAAATAACTACGATATGAAGAAATAAACATGTGTACCCTTCGTGCCTCGGCACCGGTAAGATGTGGCCCTAAATCCAAAGGCCAATCATCAAACTCCATGGTCTCTTTTTCCATAGAATGAGACTATTCGCGCACTGGCACGACTAGTTATTGCTACTTAGTAGTAGAGAGGGTATTCATGCCTCCAAACTCTTCAGTCATGGGATGCATAGAAAATTCTGTGTTGTGATGATAAAATCAGGAAAAGATATTCCAAGCATTTTCTCAACCAAAGTCCTCAGCCAAGGCTGCAAAGACATCCTGACCACGAAGCTCCTTGGATGCATCCATCTCCAAATGAAAAATCGGCTTCTTTTCCTTGATCTCTGTGAGATGTGGCACCGGTGCCCCCTGACCATCAGAGTCTGCCCCAAACATGCGTCGATGGTCATACAAACAGCGGTGATTCGCAATACAAAGGCCACAAACCCTAATATGAGTGTTGAGGTCAATGGCTTCATCCAACATAAACAACGCTGGCCCTTAGAAAGATTTGTTGCGGCGGTGGTGCCTGTCAAAAAGCCCGTCACTTGCTCCCTCTCATCGACAGAAGGCTCATTGTAAGTTTGAGAAGTAGAATCCCAAACCATGCATGAACCGCGTCTTTTAAAGGTAAAAGATATTGGGTAGCACATCAATGTAGGAAATGCCCCTTGAGTGAAACCAACGCGGTTCACCATGGCAAATGGTGGCTCATCATCTATGGAAATCTTCGTTGAACCGGATGGTTGTCCAAGATGTCATCGGCCTCACGGCGCACGGTCCGTTGCACTTGAGCATGTGCTAAAGTGAGCGTCGCCAATGATGCCATATTGGTCCAAATCCAACATTGCCGATAGGCGTAAGAGTCCAACGCCGTGACATCTACAAACGTGGGGGACCAAAAAGGTGATGGATGTATGCCCCATCGTTACGCACCTTCGTCCGTGTATCCCCCACTAGGGGTACATTTTCAAATATGTACCCCGGTGGTGTTGATTGGTGGGTAGTCCACCACTAGATGAGCCTCAGCAAATTAATAAAGAGACTCAATCGTGGATCATCCAAGCTACGTCCACTCCTCACCCGTGAATGGCCTTGGCAAGGCCATCCAGCAATCACCAAGTCCACATGACCTAACCGTTGTAATCATCTTCACTGATCAATGTCACATCATGTGGCAACTTGCCAAAGAATCACACAAGGTGGTAGTTTCTTTGGATACAACGTCAGAAGACGTTGAATGTGATGGTGAGTAAGACAATTGGTTGCAAAATCACTATCAATGTGGATATATTGTCGTACCTTGAGCACGGCCTCTAACATAGCCGCGAGCCCCATACCAATACCAACAAATAGCTTCACAAGGGTAATACCCTCATCCGATAGTCGCCACTAAATAGTACGAGCCAGCAACGGAATGGAAGCGTCCAATGAGAGATGTAGAGCATCAAGAGCATCCACAATCTTATTACTGCGACGAGTGAGCTCCAACTGAGTCCTCCATGAAAGAAGTGGATCCTTAGAATGACGTACATGGATCTCCACTGACCTATGCTCATGTGATTCCGCTACCCAAGAAAAAAAGCTTAAGTCTCCTCCAAAAGCATGGAACGACATGGCAAATCGGATGCCAAAGCACTGCAACCAATCATAGCGTCCGCCATCAAAGTCACCACGCTAGCTGTCAAAAGAACCGGAATGAGCTATTTTTTGCCATCACCGGCAAACCGCTCAGGCTTAATCTAGGCCTCCTCTGTCTAGTTATCCACCCCAAAACCGAGTGGATAAAGTGTTTGCTGACCCAACAAAATATCGTAGTTGGTGGCACCAATCACAACGCAATGGAGAGATACGTGGGAGAACAAATGACTAGATCCCACGCCAAACATCAACTGCAACGGATGTTGGGTGTAGCCCATAGCCTTCTTTGTGCCTTTAACCGATGTACAATTGTAAATGGACAAGGCTTGAGGTCGAAAGCACCTAGATCCAAATCTTGGGCTAGTTTGCCAATCATTACTCGATGAGCTCACGAGTCCAACATGACATGTAGGGGGTAGTTGGAGTGGAGTTGCCGTCCGTACGGCCAACCACCATGACTCAGTTGTCATTCACCAAACGTACCACCTCTGGACGCACACTACATCGCTCATGTGCTGATTGGGCGGCAACGTCAATTAAATAAGCCACTCGAGAGATCAAGGACTCATTCCTAGAGGACTGCATTGTAGGTGTCGAAGTAGCATTGGCCTCAAACATGGAAATAGCCTCCGCCGCCAACTTTGCCCGCATTGCTATCAAATCTTCTTCTACGGGTCGAGCTGTCATTGCCTACAATACCTCCAACGATGGCATGGGCACCTTGCCCTCCAACATACTGCCCACTAAGTGGAATACAACGGTTGGTTGAAAATCCGGCGTCAAAAAGTCCATACCGACAAACACCGGCAATTGCAACACCTTATACGCCAAGGTGTGCGGCATCTCTATCACTAGAAGAAATCGGTGGGATTGAGGACGGAGTGGAAGCGACAGTAGGAGTGGCCACATCCGCAATGCCGAAAGAAAGAGGTAGTCGAGACTGGCCAATACGGTATGGCAAACCCGTGTGGCGTGGAGAGCCTATACTACCCAACACGTTGGAAGAAGGTGCCCTCGGCTCGGCGGTAGTTTGAGCACGAGTCGCAACTGCTGCCACCACCTCCCCTGAAGCGCCATACAAGTACCGATCTGGGGCTGAAGATGAGCCTTGGCCCCTCACCAAAGGCCGTATGTGAGCATCTTGCTCCAAAGAGGTCATTGCACTCTTCTATTTTTCAACTCTATGAGTTTGGCCTGAAGTGTCTTTATGACATTCAATCCAGTAGCTAAAGACTATGTGCGCTCCTGAAGATGATGATAAAAGCAGTTCTGATAACTATGGCCAGACTTGCCACAATGAGAGCATGTCACAACCTTCTTCCCTTTGCCTCTTGCCTTCTCTGTGGTCTTGACCGCCTCAATCTTAGGCTTGGCCTTCCCTGCCCTTGGCCCCTTCTTCTTGGAGCAATTGGGGTCCCCTCTCACATGTCTGGCCTCTTCACAAGCCCAACAATGCATAACCTTTTCAAGTTGTGTCTCCGCCAAGCTACCAGTAGTTGTAGCAAGCTTCTTGGGCTTGGGAGCCTTCAACAGTGACGTGACCAAATCCGTGGCCTCGCTCATGCCCGACGCTCTATCAAGCGCTTCCTCCTAGGCAAACGCCTGTGCCAAAGTGGCGTCTCCGTGATATCGAAAAAGAAGACGTGGACTTATTAACTCCACCATTCGCTTATCTAGCTTGGAGATGAAGATCTTCACCAGCTGGCGCCCTATGAACACATCACCGGCCTCCGCTGTCAACCGCGCCAACCATGTATACATATTGCGTTGGACATCCTCCTTCTCTCGGCAGAAATCCTGGATGCACTACATCTGATCACGCCTGAACCTTTCGTACTTTATTTTCAAATGTGCCATGAATTGTGCCGAAGTATCAAAGGCTGGCAGATTGCAAACCGCCATCAATGTCGGACGTGTGGCTACGGCCAAACAAGAAATGGCCTCCAATGCCAACATGTTTGTCCTCAATAACAACACCCTTGCCTTTAGAGTCCTCACTCGAGGAAACTCTCCTCCACCTTGAGCTCCTTGGTGGAAGTCAAGAGTTGGGTAATCGCACTCTCTTTGAGCCTTGCCCCCAATTCCACAAGTTTGCATCGGTACTCCTCAAAGAGACGTAATTGTGCCTTGCGGTACGTGGTCCACCTTCTGTATTTCTAGAAGGCCTCCAACTCCAATTGGTGGGACAGGAGCTCAAATGCATACATGTCGTTAAATGACGATGTCCGCTAACGCTTCTCATTCATCTAGGTCTGGAATCAGAGCCGCCAGTTGATCAGAAAGATGCCCACATCCCGTCCCAAGAACTTGTCTCGCACGAAATGACGGAGATCGTCCTCCATATCGTCAATCGTGCCCACGCCTTAGACGCGAAACCTATAGTCGGTATCCAACGCCAAAACAGGCTCAAAATCCTTGTCGGTATTTGACCGTGGTCCAAAGTCTATGGTGGTAGCACTCTCTGGGTGGTCTGGTGAAGGAAAGCAGTAATACCAACTTTGGGTACGAGCACCGTAAACAAAAACCACCCCGGGATCTACGTACAAGTATTATTCAAAAGATAAGGGTACAATAGAGCAACTTGAACCTGCAAAACCACCATTCTATGTGGTTCACCGGTCATCTCCTACAGCTAGCACATGTCAAACCACAACCCCCGACATAAAAAGATCTTGCCGGCAATGAATCCGACTTCACTCCTACGGTACCTTATCACAATCTAGGGACCACAAAAACTGAGGCCACCAAAAAACAGCGGCAACAAGCCCACAACTCGGAGGAATTACCACAGAAGAATTGAGAAATCAAAATCGAATCCTCTCCCCTAAGAATATAAAAGCAAAAATTGAAAAATGACTAGAGCCATTGGGACCCGCCTGTAGTGGATGGTCACTAGTCGCAAAAACGTGCAAGAACACAAGGAGAACATCCAAAGGTGTCCTCCTAAAGTCTAAAACTAAAGAAGTAGGGAGCTACTGCTATCGCAATGTTTTAAAACACAAGTTTCTATAATGAAAATGACACTTTGGGTGACAAACGCATTGATATGCCAATTTAACACTAAAATTGGACAAATGGCGGCATGCCCTAGTTGTAGGTGCAAATTGTAGTCACATCCGAGTCAAAATGCCCTCGCAAACTACCTCCAAAGTTTAGGCACTAATCTTTTTTAATTTTTTTTATGAAAACCACATAAACATGTGATTTTTTTTCGACGTTTCAAAAACTAGCAAATTTTTGCACCACTAAGGTAGAGGCACCCAATTCCAATCACTTAGCCGGTTGGGGACTCAAATGACATTGTATGTCAAAATCATTTATGTGAAAAGATGCGGAATTAGAAATGACACTCAACAAATATTTTTTCAAATTTAATCTCAAATATTTGGAATTGATATAGAATTTAAAAGCCCAAAAACCACCAAAGCCCATAATCAAACTATAGAGCAGGTGAGATTTAGTGCCCTCCTTTGCCCAATGCCAACAAATGAGAGTGAGAAAAAGACAGAAGACATGCCATGGATAACCAACTCATGGAAGGTACCCAATGCCGATTGGCCTTGTTTGACTTTCAGGGTAATGCCACCAACAAGAGCTCAATTAAGGTGGAGCAACCCAAAATTGCACACTTTATGACCCAATGCCAATAATGGCTGTTATTTTCAGATTTTGAGTTATCGGTTTAGGATCACTTCATTCACCATTTCATGCATTTGCCATTTTCATGCACCATGCCATCCATACTCTACTCATTGGAATTGGGTGGCCAATCGGAATTGGGTGCCTCTACGTTAGTCTTACGTTTTGTCTACGAACTTAAATCTGCGATTAAAATTAGCAAACTCAAAAATTGCAAAAGTTAAGTGTGAAATTTGACTCCAGGGACAATCTGAAATTTTGCCCTAGAAGTGACGCTTACAGGGTCTGCGGCACGCAATTGGGAGCTTGGTGGAATAACTTACCCTTGTTGTCTTATTGCACCCTCCCCTTGACCGTGGAGCTGATGCCCATACGCGCCCGGTCTCCCTTCATAGCCGCATCACTTTTCCAAAGCCCACGTCAACTCATAGGCTGGCATATTCTCGTGGATTGTGTCGCCTTTAACTTCCCCCCTTGCTTGCCACGTCCCCTCGTCCTGCAAATGACTCGTCCATAGCTGTCCCTGCAATGAAGGTTCCCTCCATTTGTGTCAACAAACAAACAAACAAACAAACAAACAAACAAACAAACAAACAAACAAACAAACAAACAAACAAACAAACAAACAAACAAACAAACAAACAAACAAACAAACAAACAAACAAACAAACAAACAAACAAACAAACAAACAAACAAACAAACAAACAAACAAACAAACAAACAAACAAACAAACAAACAAACAAAAAAAAAAGCCTCGGCTCACAACTCCTCCACTCGCAACAAACCAGTTCCCTCTATTTTGGTCGTCCCTTCAAGCCCGAGTGTTCGATTTGTGAGAATTGACTCGATTCGTTGCGCAAAAGTGTGTCCGTGCGTATGTGGGACCCATTTAAAAAAAAAATTGACACAAGCAAAGCGGAACTTTATTGCAAGAAGATAAAGAAAAACAAGAGACCCCAACAGACCCCGCCAGGTCCGGCGAGGGTGGGTGAACGCCGGAGCCAAGGTTAAGTGTTAGTAAGATGGTTAGAACTAGGAATGTGAGACCCGTTTTCAAACGTCCACTCATGGTCGTGATCTCAAGCATCCAAAGTAGCCTAAAGTCAACCACCCTGTTGGCCAAGTCCTCGTGCTCGAGTGCAGCCCACTCCCGTAGCGGGTTTTCTTGAGTTCTCAGACGCTCCCAGCTTTGGGCTATCCATAGTAGCCCAGGCTTGGTTCAGAACCCCACGCGCAGATAGAGTGGAGCTTCAGTGAGCTATCTAAAACTTCAGCTCTTCACATATGTACACCCTACAAACTTGAGTATTTGAACCCTTTTACGAGAGATTCAAACCTCGTACGCAAACCAAGTAAACAACTAATTGATGATGAAGGAACTCTTAAACAACTAAAAAAGAGTGGGCTTTGTCAAGTGAATAATTAATAAACAACAAGAGTAGTCAATCGTCTCGCACTCCACAGGGGGAGAATCAACAAATGCAAGTAGTTTAAAGGAACGCGGAGCCTTTACTAATGATAAACAATCACTTTCAAGCAAAGTAATCACTAAACACTCTAACTCACTCACAAAGCTTGACTTAACGAAGATGTCAAGTCAAAAACGTGTGCCGTGCTACACGCACACACACAACCCTAAGTGGATGGCAATAATCCACGGATGAATGCGGTGCGCCGCTGTATGTTCCTAAACCCATAGAATAGACACTACGATGCGTAGAGGCCCTTGATGCCATGTCCCGTGTTATGTGTCTATCATTTTTATTTTTTGTATCATAGTGGCTGGACATGTTATTAGTTCTTTACATTGTTCAGTAAGCTTTGTGGAAGTGGAGTGAATTTGTATCTTCCATTTTAGTGAGGGGACAAGGTTTGTGCTTAGGTATACGTATGGTTCATTTTGGTATAGAATAGGGATGGGTTGGTTATGGTATTTTATGTTGGCGGTTTGCATACGGACTTTGAATGTAGTGAGGTTCATTTGGATTTATTTGGACATCCCATGGCGGGGCATTTTTGGGTGCCAACATCCATACCGCACCAATTGCAGAATTTGTCAGTTTGGTGAGTTGGGTTTGTAGTGATTTTAGTTTATTGGACAAGGCAAGTGCATCTGCTTAGGCGGCCAAGTTAATGGTGACTGGTGATATTCCAAAGGTGTATCCGTTATTTCCCCTTTGCATCCATCCGAGTAATGGTTTGAGAAAAATAATGAATATATATGGGCTTAAGGTATCACCTTGAATAGTGCCTCTTTGTATGGGGATACGACGAGTTGTTCCCAAATAGTCTTCTACAAATGAAGTGGATGAGTGGAAGTAGATATTTCCAACTAGTGCAACTACATTGGTGGGGTATCCGAGGTCAGACATACTTGCTAGTAGTCTTGCATGGTCAATAGAGTTGAATGCATTTTTGAAGTCGATGTATAAAATATATATGTCTTGGTTTGTAAGACGTGCGTCTTCAAGAGGGGCTATTATGGTTTGGAGTTGTCTAGCGATACTTCTTTCTAAACAAAATCCTTCTTGGCTATCGTGTAGGATTTGGTGTTTTTCTATGTATGAAGATAATATAGATGTGAATGTGCATGTGAAGAGTTTATAGATAGTGTTAGCTATGGCAATTGGTTTATGGTTTGGAAGCATTGAGGGGTCTATTTTTTTGTATATAGTAATACTGTAGAACTGGTTTTCCATGAGGTGGGATTTTGTTTTTGTTTGTAGCAGTACGGGAAAAATAGGGAAAGAAGTACGTGGAACCTCAGGGGCATTAGACTTTATATGAAGTTTGGGATGCGGTCTCGTCTTGGGGCTTTGTTGTTGCCAAGATTTTTGAGGCACACATCATATATGGTATGGTTAAAAGAAGTGTGTAATTGGATTTGCGGTTCACCTCGTTTATCAATAGTGAAGCTGTCAAGATTGTGCCATGGGTATTGTCTTAGCGCACATGTACATGTAGGTGGGTGGTCTGGTGAGTAGTTACACGTAGGCATGGTAGGTCTGTTGTTTTTTGTTTGTTGGTTGTGTATTCTATTGGCAATGTCTTCTGGACTAGTTAAGATATTGTTATGTTGGTTGGTAATACAATCTAGTGGTGGAGAATCACTATTTTTGAAAACTCTTCTAGTAATTTTCTGAGGGCTAATTTCATAGAATTGACAATATTTAGAGATGGCTTTTTTGACATTATCTCTAGTATACTTGGAAGTTATTTTCTTGGCTTGTTTATTGGCTTCTTTTGCAATGAGTGCAATATTCTGAAACCATTCTTCTGGTGATGTGTGGGATGAAGGTGGTGGTGGGATTTGTGTTTCTTGGAGAGTTTGTATTTCTTGGCAAATGGGGTGAGTAGATCATTGCGGATTATTTTTAACAATTCAAATTGTTTTTTGAATGGCATGATTTGTGGTTAAATGTTGTTTCCACTTTTTTGAAAGTTTTTGTGGTAAGTATCCTCCTTGTTTGGATGCTCTATTTGTTAATTGAGGTATGGGTGGGGCTTGTCATGTTTTCTTTAGGGTGTTGGAGATATTATTTATTAGTGTGTCTAGTGTGTTACAAGCTTGAAGCCATTGATTTTGTGAGAGTTGTTCATTGTTGTTGAGGCAATTTATAAGGGAGTCGATTTGTGTAGAGTTTTCTTCAAAAAACATTGTGTTGAAATTTTGTGCATTGGATTTTAGAATGGGATTAAGTATTCAACCATTTATTTTTTGTGGTCTTGTAGGTGTTCTCCTTGTAAGTGTATCGTGTGGGATATTTAATTGAACCAGTAAGTGGTCTGAGTTTAGAATAATATTTGTTTTTGTTGTACACGTCACACGTGTATGGTGCGTGGGTGCCACTATGAGTGTAAAAACTGACTATTAAACTCAAGTCTTTATAATCATATCCACATTGTCCGGAATATCTTGTATCTATGGGAATATATGTAAAATTTTAGGTTACCAGTGAAGTCTCGCTAGTGTTGATCAGCGAGTTGTGGCAGAAAGAATCGATCTTTGTGTTGTCTACCAATTAGTGCAACGTCTCTATTAAAGTCTCCACATAGTACATATATGTGGTTTGGGTTGTTGTTAAATAGGGTGGTAATGGTGTTTTTGATGTCTGTGATGAGTCTAATGTCTTCTTGGTGGGATCGCATGTATAGTTGAATTGTTAGCCATGGTTGAAGGGGTTGGTTATTTATTTTTAAAATTTGCAAGTATAGAGATGTGTGCATTGGGGTGGGGATTTTGATGTTACCAAGAAATGCATAGTTATTGTCTATTAGTGTTAGCATACCGCTACAGCCTGGACTGTATGGTAGTCTTTGTTGTATACATCTTGTCAGAGCGTGTGTTGTCGAAGAATAGTTTGAATTTGGGGAAGAGTTGTTGGATATATTTGGTGGATTTGGTGGAGGTGATTTTCTTTCTTGAATGTAGATGAATGTCGGGGGAGTTGAGGTATGTGAGGTTATATTTTAAAGACATGGGAGGGCGGTTTTAAGGGATGGGGCGTTCCATGTGATTGCATGTGTGTCGTTATAAAGGTTGAGGGGGTTGTAGATAAATGGAGGAATATAAACGGGTGGTGGAGGTGGGTGAGAGTATTCTAATATGGGTTCAAGGCAGCGTAGGGTTTCAGTGATGAGTTCTTGAGGGTGGAATGGAAAAATTTGTTGGATTAGTTTGCGTAATAGAGGCAGATTTTTGCTATGTTGAAAACCATAGAGTGTGTCGTATATTGAGTCTTTATGTAGGAGGATGTCTTGGATTTCGTCTAGAAATTTTTTGTATGGATGTTTTGTGTGGATGTGTCTTTTTGGGGTGTTATATAAGCTGGATAATTTATCAAGGAGGGTATCGGTCTATAGGGTTGTGTTTGGATTTTGTGATACGAGGATTGCTATCTTGTGAGCGGTAAATGGTGAGCCGTGAGCGTTGAGAAATCAAATTTAGGGTTTAGGATTAAGGGTTTAGGGTTTACATTTTACATTTTATGGTTTAGTAAGAGGGAACGCTTTCATACTTTTCAAAAAAAATACAAAATAATTATTTTTCTCCTATTTTTTTTATTCACCGCTCACCGCTTGTCGTTCACCGCTCACAAGATAGCATCGCTCTTTGTGATACTAGTAGAAGATTGCATTCTTCTAATGAGGAGTGAAGTGTGATTACTATGGCATAGAGAAGGTGCGCTAGTGGGTGGGTGTGTTTTTGTTGAATGTATTGTGCGATGTGTGAGAATGTCTTGTTTAGGGTATTGTATAATGTATGTGTGTTGTCTAGAAGGGGTGGAAAGGTTTTGGAGATATGTTGGTATTTGAGGTAGAGTTTGATGGTGCTAGGGATGAAGATATTTTTGCATTTTTTTGATGTATTGGGGGGTGTCTTTTTAGTAATTTTGGCAATAGGCCAAGGTTTTTTTTATGTCTCCTCCGAGTAGAAGTAGAAGTGTGTGTAGAAAGTTTGTTAAGGTGTGGGTGGTTTCTAGTTTGGTTTGTATGTTGACTTGACGGGTATGTGTACGTGTGCTTGTATGTGTGTGTGTATATGTATGTGTATGTTCTTGTGGTTGAATATGTGTATTTGTATGTCTGTGTGCATGTGTGTATTTGCATTTATGTGCGTGTTTGTGTCCGTGGGAGGTCTTGAAGGTGTTGGTTGTGGGCAATGGCCACGGTTTTTGGTGAAAAATAGAGGTTTTTGGTTGTTTTTTGGTTTGTGGTATATATATAGTATGGAGGTTATTCCAATAGGTGTAGTCATTTCATTGCCGATGAGATTGACAAGTATCGTATATATTGAGGTATTGATGTTGAGTACAAAACAATGTAACATCATGGAGAGAGGACCATGTGCCGGAGAGGAGTCTTCCCTTGTTTGTACTCTCAATCTTGGGATATATGTATGTAGAGAGATATCTAAGGAGATAGAAAACAAGTGCTAGGGATAGGAAATAAGAACGGGAACTTGTGTGTATAATACGAGTCGGAAGAAAGCAATGATATATGTCTAGAGGTAGAGGAGGTATTACCAAACTTTAACACATTTATGTGCACTAACTTCACTTGGTTGAGATGCCTCAACTAGACGCACTACCAAGTCCTAGTGGCTCTTGGTAACCCAAAGTTACAGCAAAACGGCTAACTCCTTAGTGCACCCTCACCTGAAAACTCGGAGCTCACTCTTGACTAAGTATACCCCGCCAATATTGTCCATGAATATCACATCATGGTTCACATCACATCATTCACCAAAATAAAAACAATATCCAAATGTGTATTCAACACACAAATAAGAAGACACTCCTATCAAAAAAGAACCAAACAATACAAAGTAGAAACTCTACTTGGTGAACTCTTCTTCTTTATCATGTCCTTGTTATTTTTGTTCTTCTTGTTCTTCATTACATTCCTTGTCGAAATCCAAGCCGCACTTATCTGCGTAGACAGAGCACGTTGTCTCAATGCGGTTCATAGAAAGAATGTTCTTCAAGTGGAAGACATTCTTCTTGACCTCCAGATAGCATTCAATGAATTTTGCCTTGCCCTCTTTGTGTCTACATTGCAAAAATAAATTATGTCAATAACATACCTAAACTTAAAATACATAATAAATAAATAGATTCAATAACATTTCAAGTTTACAAACGTCATAAGAAATAAAAGTAATTGAACTTATATGGCTTGATTAGACTGTTGACGGTGCCAACGTAGCAAGTATTCCACACACTTGACTTGGAGCTTCAAGTTATTGTTCTAGTCCTTTTTTTTGGTTCAAAATGCGGTGAAGATACATCGAATGCGCAATCTTCAACTCGTCCGCACCATGGCCCAACTTCAATTCCGTAACCGCGCTGTTAAGATCGGGATGGCGCGGTAGTGCGTCAAGGCATGCTGCATCCATTTCTCCAACTTCTTCTCTCTTTGCCATGAGGTGAGCGGCATACTTCTTCCGCATTGCTATGTCAATAAAAGATTTTTCCGACGCATTATGGTCAACGGTGGCCGCCATCTCCACTCTTACTCATAACGCCTTTGCCGCCTTTGTCCACGCTTGGATTTTTTTTCCAAAACTCCTTTCGTTGTCTCTTGAACGGCTTCGTTAAAATTTTTGCAATCATACTCC
This sequence comes from Bryoerythrophyllum caledonicum, assembly GCA_963971425.1. NCBI lineage: Eukaryota > Viridiplantae > Streptophyta > Bryopsida > Pottiales > Pottiaceae > Bryoerythrophyllum > Bryoerythrophyllum caledonicum. Next base: position 16,642,523 of record OZ020521.1, on the reverse strand, counting down.
AAGAGTTGATGTTGCAAAGTTGTTTTGCCTTCTGCGGACGAGCAAGTGTTTGCAACGTAAGCTCCATGCCATGGCAATGACAAAGATGATTATTCAAGTGATGCCAATTCTTCCACGGACCTAAGCCGCAATTCTCAACCTCGCAATGTCATGGCTTCTTTGCACTAGGGACATCCTTGTGGTCCCAGTCAAGAATGGCAAGTAGTAAGCCGGATAACTTCATCCCGTGGAATGGTTAAAACTACACATAAGCAAGAATGAAATAAAAATCTTACATCTTCAAACCTCTCTAAGCAATATAAGACATAATCACAGCACTAAGAAGAATGAAAGAGAGTATTCTAAAATACTAATACCTATCATGATTTTAGAACACACCAACTACAACATTATGTAATGGAAAAAATTGAAGCCATACTCTCTAGGACCTTAAGAAAAGCACCTAATATGTTGCAACAATATAATGCCTGTTAGGACTTAATAAACATCTAAACGTCACTAAACAAAGGAAAAATTAGTCAATACCCCTCACGTCCTAAAAACGGGCACATAAAACCTTTCAGGAATTGTCTTTGGCAACATACCAATACCCGTCATAATTTCCAAAAATAGGTCACTAGCTTGGAATCCATCACTATTTTCTCACTTTCTGACAACAAAAGTCACTCACAATAGGTCACATCATGCATTGTAGAACAATTACAAAGCTCTTATGACTAATTAAATTGGTAAAGAAAGACAAAAACCACTACTCTTGTGAACCCCAATACCCGAAAACCACAATATTTTTCAAAATAAGGTCACTTACATTGCATGCCTTCCTCAAGCATACCTAAATACAATTCCTACCTTCCATTCACAGGAGGCAATACTCGTCACAGGTATTTTGTAGATAAATGTGTCACGACAGATCAGGGCGTGTATAGGCGGGCAAGAGGAGCGCAAAGGCCATGGCATATACTGGAAGGAGAAGAGGGTTTGTGTGCCAGCCGGCTGAGACGGATGATACCTCTGGAGCTGCAGCTCGCCCCTTCATCCCACGAGGGGGAACAAGGGGGTCAGTTTGCCTTGGGTGATGATGAAGATGGTGAAGGGTTATTTCATATTCTTTAGATACAAATAACATCATGTGTTTATTTTACTACATGACATACACACAAAATGGTCAGAACTTTGGGATGTTGGATTTCCCTGACTGTAAATCTTGCCCTTTTACTGCAATTATCTTTCAATCCTTATGGTCAAAATTCACAAAAATTTTACCACATCATTTTTATAAAAGTTTAGAAAAGGATCCTATGGTTACTATATCATTTCATAAAGTTCATCTTGGCAAAAAATTATCAATGGACTAGATATTCTTCTAAAATACCTTGATCCTTTAGGAGTTAAGATGGGATGGGATTTACAATCAAAGGTCAGGTGTTGCCAAAAGTAAAAATGGATGAGCCATTCATGTAGATATTCAAAATTTAGTATTGCACTTCATGTTGGACTAAAGGGGGTTTTACACTATGGTGGAGAACTCCACCGGCCGGTCAAGAAGTCTCGGCCAAGACATGGTTATTTGAGGCGAGCGGTGGATGTTGGACAAGACAAAAAAAGAATAAAGTAATGCATGAAGAAGTCTTGACCGGTTAGTAGTGTAAACACCCAATGGTGAAGTCCACCGGCCAACTTCATAAGGTGAAGACCACCGGTGAACTTCACCACCAAGAAAGTTTATGCTAGCCAATGGAAACCACAATATCTAATGGTCCCCATGGACATGTTATGTAACATTATGGGCTCCGTTGAACTACAAAAATTTATATCTTTTGCATCAAATGTCCAAATGTAGTACGGTAACAGTTGTTGGGAAAAAAGCCCCTACTTGTCTAGTTTGTGTGGTAAAAATTTAACATGAATACAATATACATGTTGTTAGCACACACAACCATGTTATAATTGATTTGTTTCAAACCTTTTAATTGTTTGCTTGCCTTTTCTTCAATTACCACATAAGGCTTGTTGATGCTGACATTAGACTAGGTAACAACACATCTATGTGCTTACTGAAGGTTCTACTTTATAATTTTTATACTACAAAAAAAATTGATTTGGTTGTTCAAATTTTATTTACCAAAAGTACATCAGGAAAATAGAAGGCAATTTTGTTCATATGTAGAATATATCATAGATATATGTTTCTTATGGTCATATTGATTCCATATGGGTCATAAATCGCATTCCATATCAATATTGACCTAAAATCAATATTGTTTCAATCCTTCTTGAGATCATATTGTAAAAAGACAATATGAAGTTGGTATAAAATATTTTCAATACAATAATTTTAAAAATGAAATATGAAAAATAACACATAATTTGAAAAAAATATTAGTATGAAACTTTAGGACATTGTTTTCTTGACTGGACAATAATTGACCCAATTAATAGAAATGAAATGATTTTTGCATATTAGACGAGTGTGTAAAAGAAATCTCAAAAGATGTCATTATAAAAATAAAAATAAAAATAAGATATACCTTGACAACGATTGATGTCCAAATATGAGGTCAAACTCAGAAGCAACTATTCTAAATAAAACATGTACCATCAATGTAAGTTGTTTTTTTAATTTCCTTCCCACTTTTTGCCAATGTCATCTTGTCTTTTCCTTTTAATTTCTTCAATGCCCCAACTCTTTGTAGATGAAAAATCATTTTCCAAATTAGCTTTTGATTTCTTTGAACAAAGGATGAATATCTCCCATCTACTTATTGTTATAAGGTCCCCCATGCATTTTTGGCCATAATCACCTTTCAAAATCTATACATTTTACATCAAGTGTAAAAATGTAGGAAACCTGTCAGAAAAAATGGTCCTACTTGTCTAATTTGTGTAGTAAAAAATTCACATGAATTCAACATACAATGTCATTTTGAGAGCCATTTATTACACCGGGTTAACTCTACTTCTTGTTTAGAAAACATAATCTAGCATAGAGTTTTTGGGTTACAGTCAACTTTGAAAATCTAAGAAAAAGTAACAAGCAATAAACTCCAACTTGAAACACAAGCCCCATAATCATGTCATTTACAAGTAAAGAACAATTGAAAATCAATAACAATAAAAATTTGCAAATATGCAGAACCCCCTTCCACTAAAATGCACGTAACACACTCAATACTAATCAAACGGAATTGAAATTTATACCACATAAACTAGACATAAATGCGCATCTTTGATAAAAACAATTGTTGTAAAAGGATCTTTTACCAAGAAGTTACAGCACGCCAAAGTAGCAGTGTTTAAAACTGATCCTGAATTTTATGGCAGAACCCCCTTCCACTAAAATGCACGTCACTCACTGAATACTTATCAAATGGACTTGAAATTTGTACCACATAAACTAGACAAAAACGCGCATCTCTGAGAAAAACAAGTGTTGGATAAGAATCTTCCACCAAGAAGTTACATCACGCCGAAGTTGCAGTGTTCAAAACTGACCCTGAATTTGTTTGCAGAACCCCCTTCCACTAAAATGTACGTAATTCACTCAATACTTATTGAATGGACTTGAAATTTGTACCACATAAACTAGATAAAAATGCGCATCCTAGCCAACAATTAGTTTTCAAAATTGACACTCATGGAAGGAAAAACAAGAATTTGAAGTGCAGTAAAATTCAACAAATTTGGAGGGGGAAAGAATTTTTTTAGTAAGTTCTTCTTCTCCAGTGGATTGGTTTCTTGTCTGGGGGGGTTGAGGTCGGACAAGAAGCTAATCCACAGGAGAGGACCTCTTCAAAAAAGTGTTGCCACTTAGGCATCCATGTCATTTTTTCATCCACGCTTGAAGTTCTTTACCGGTCAAGTCTTGGCCATAGTGTAAAGCCAATCTGGTGAAGAACAAATTGTTCTCCAATCATATTGCTCTATTTCCCTTAAATTCTTGGCCGGTGGAGTTCTCCACCATAGTGTAAAGCGGGCCTAAGGGCTACTTTATATTGTAGTGGACAAGTCCACTGGTCAAGAATTTAAGGGAAGTTCTGCAACATGATTGTCTAAGAATATAAAGTCCCACGCTTGACCAATCATCCAAATTCCCCTTGAAGTTCTAACTGGTGGCCTTCTCAACTATAGTGTAAAGCGAGGATGGCCGTAAATTGCCTCATCAAGCATATTTTAGGAGGGGGGTAGGGACAAAACTTTTCCCTATTTTTACATTGGTGTTTAGCATATAATGATGGATCCTCTAGGGAGATTCGGGGCCACATGATCCACGTATGGAATTAAATTTGCCGAAAGAAGCCTACAGACCCCCAAAATGAAAGGCACTGAAAAATGATCCCATGCCATTTAGACGAGGGCCCATCCTTCCAAAATTGCCCTCTAATCCCATTCCTTCGGCCAAGGCGAATTGACTCCCTTGCTTGTCCTTATCCAAGGTGGGGCCCGCCTTAATTGCATGGGGTCATTTTTCTGGCCCTCTTGTTTTGGAGAGTCCAGAGGCTTTTTTGGATTTTTTTGGACAAATTTGGAGCCTACGGCTATTGTTTAACCCAGAGGACCCTCCCTTGCTACAAAAAGGGCCCCATCCAAAAATAAAATATGGGCCAGATTTGGCCCCACCACCTTGTGGCCCCCTCTGCTAAGGACGAGCAAGGGGTCAATTTGCCATGGCCCCCATCCCTTTGCCCCCAACGCAAGTTCATTACCTGATGCCGAGACGGGGTGACTTTGGTATTGACCATTGAGTGCCAGACCCTGGGAGTTTATTGCAAAAGAAAGATTCACAAATAATGTGAATTTCCAATTTAAGTAGATACTTATGATTTACGAGGACTTGTTTTGACCTTATCCTTAGAGCATCCCCACAACATTAACATGGTTGTTCATCTAACGACACTATTCACAAGGCCTTTGGATTACAACTTCAAATCCAGAAAAATAGCTCTGCATGATTGTAATTTGTGATGTAAGGCCTAATTTAGACCCACTACCGTGAATATACAGAAACGCACAAGCATTAATGTACATTTCAAATTTGTACAAGTGGGCCTCAGATCCAAGGATTTGATGGAGCTGTTCATGTGCTTTAGTGGAGATCCACATGTGTGTGCACACAAAATGTGCGGCAGCAGACCATTAATGACTGCCCACATGGTAAATTCCTATTCTTAACTGGAGAGGAGGTGTATTTTGTTCCACAACAGTATATTGTAAGAGTAAATTAGAAGAGGAAGAAAAATAAATAATAATGAGGGCCATCTTGGCAGTAATAAAATACTAGACTACATCAAATCACCTCTTTTTGTTTGCTGCATCCCTTCTCCTTGTAGGAAATTTAGCTTAAGGGCCGCTTTACACTATGGTGGAGAAGTTCACCGGTCAAGAATTCAAGGGAAATGGAGCAATATGATTGAAGAAAAAATTGTTCTTCACCGGATTGGGTTTACACTACGGCCAAGACTTGACCGGTGGAGAACTTCAAGCATGGATGAAAAAATGACATGGCCGCCTATGTGGCAAAACTTTTTTGAAGAGTTCTTCTCCGGTGGGCTCGTTTCTTGTCCGGCCTCAAACCCTCGGACAAGAAACCAACCCACCGGAGAAGAGCAACTTCTTCATGCATTACTTTATTCTTTTTTTGTCTTGTCCAACATCCACCGCTCGCCTCAAATAACCATGTCTTGGCCGAGACTTCTTGACCGGCCGGTGGAGTTCTCCACCATAGTGTAAAACCCCCCTAACTACTAAAGTCGAAAGCCCTCAAAACTGCCAAAAACCCTCAAAACTGCCCTCTTTCAATGCAAGGTGAAATTTTTTAACTTTTGACAAATTTTCGAGTATGTAACCGTAAGATCTAGTACCTAACTTGTACATGTACATGCATACCGAATCTTAGATTCAAATTCCTCTCCATTTGTGAGATCGGAATGATCGAAGTTGAAAAAAAAAGATTTTTTTGTTGTTGTAGAATGGAAAACTAATGTTTTGGGGGCCAAAAAAACCGATTTCGAAAGGAAATTTGACATGAGGCTCTTCAAATTCTTGTTCCTAAGTGAGTAAGGAATATGTCCATAAAATTTTTACCCTCATAGGACCTATAAAACCTAAAGAAATGCTTAATTTTTCACATGGAGGAATGCTGAAATACAAATACAAATGCCCATTTTCAACAATTAAAAAGGCATGTAAAAAATTAGTGGATTGAAAATCCAAACGGTGAGATCATGCTTTACAACCTCTTTTACATTTACGAAAAACAAAATTCGAAAAAAAGTAAAATCTCAATTTTTGATGAATTTTTGAAGTTACTGCGATCTAATTGATTTTGGGCAGATTTTGAGAATAAATGAGCATATTCCGCAGTTTTCGGCAGATTTCAGCATGCCCTAACAGTGTTTTCAAACTTTGACCGAGAATATCTCCTAAAGTATGAGGAATTTTGAAGCATGAATGGTGTCATTTTAAAGGTATGGGAAAACTCTACAACCTTCCAAAAGTTGAACTTCATACGATCTAAATTTAGTAACTGAGAGCCTGACCAGAGTTAGATCGACCACATTCTGGTCGATTTCGATTTTAGGGGTTAACCCCTAAAGTTCCTTGACAATTTCTGTCCAAAACTAGTCCAAAACTGCCATAGTCAAACATGGCCGCAATAATCACATTTTTTAGAAGAATTCTCAACTTTTAACCGTAAGATCTAAAACTAGACTCATGTATAATAATCCTGTAAAATTTTAGTTGCAATCCACCGCACGGATGTGAAGATTATAGTGTTTGAAGTGCAAGACGTAGTTTTTTTCCCTCTTGCCCGACAAAGTCAGCTCACTTTGACTAAGCATATCTTCTAGTTTTTATAGCACATTGTGTTGGAAACCATTACCAATGTAAAGAATATGATGTTAGCTAAGTGTGTGCAAAATTTGAGGTCATTTTGAGGGGTACGTCATGCTCAAATAAATACTTTAATGAAAGGGGGTATAAAACAATGCAAATTACTACAAATGAAGTGAGAAATTATTTGCTAAATATGAATTTACAAATTTAGAAATCCAAACGGTTGAAATGTGGAATTTAATTTTTTACATTTTTTAGAGATTTTTTTCTTCTACAATGGGTAAAATCTCTAATTTTAATGAATTTATTGAATTATTCAAATATTATAGGTGAGGATAGGGCTTCAAAATGGGGACCCTTCAAGAAATGAAGGGCCACGTCATTCACCCACTCCCCTGTGTGGGACCCGCACAACTCCTCGGGGGTGGCCCGCCAGTGCAAGGCGGCGTTTTTTTTTTCCCCTTCACACGTGCCATCTCTTTCAGTACCCGGGCCCCGCCATAGCCCGTGCCATGCACCACTTTATGCTATTTTTTTAAAATTTCTATTTATCCCTTTTCTTGGAATTTGTGGGGTCTTCCCTTCCACTATTCTTCCCCTTGATTTGGGCTGCCCCACCCTCCCTCCACCCTTTGTGCCCCTACTTACTGCCCCTCTTTCACACTTGTGTTTCATTGGTTCCCAGGGGTGCCCAGGCTGCCCAGCCTCCCCATTTTTGACAATAGGTAGTACTAACTTTCAAACCGTAAATCCAAAAAAAAAATTTAAAATACCTCCATGAAGCTCTTATTAGGGCCGATCTATAACATAAGTTTTTTTAAAAAAGGATTCTTTTTCGAATTTTAGGAACCTGCCCAAAATGTGAAATCCCCCCGAAGGAGACTCTGGTCCTCTAGGGGTTAAGATGACATACAATTAAATTCTAACAACAATTATCAGATCTTCCTTGAATCCCATGAGTTTTAATCATTCGAAGTAGCTTTCACTCTGAGCATTCTCAACCCATACCCTGAATTTGGCCTTGAATCTCGATAAGGACTTATTAACGAGTCTAAATAAAACATGAGCCACTTAAACTGATGAGCTTTTTTGGCATGTGAGGATCTACAAGTGTTATAGATCTTGCAGAATGACATCTACACAATGGAAACATTTCGGCACAAAATTCTACAAAATCATTTCATAGAAATCACGAAAGCTCGCCAATGCTTGCACCAATTGCAGAGGTGATGGTCTTAATAGATGTCCATCTTCCCCCACCTTTAACCCCTAAAGGCCCTTGGTGTTTTTGGAGCCAAAACTGCCAAAAACATACCCCTACTGATAGAAACCTACTGATTTCTAAATTTAGACATCAAATTGAATATTTAACCGTAAGATCTTGTAATTACCTTATTCGAAAAGGTTTATACCAATTTTGAGGGCAATCCACCGTACAGATTGCGAGGTTATAACGTTTGAAGTCACTGTAAAAGTTTTTTTGACACTGCCCCGTGAGTATACCTAAGTTTTGATGCCCAAAAACTATACTTTGCAAACACATTTGATTTATAGAGGATCATCAATTTCTTTAGGTTTGGAAGTTAGATTTAAGCTCACAAATTTTGAGCCTCATACGGGCTTAGAAAGGCAAAAAAATCCTTGATTTTATGAAAGGGGGTGTGCTGAAATCGCCTTACATTCTCCAAAATTAAAACTACTGAAAGGGTAATCTAAAAATGTCCAATTGGAAATCCGAACGGTAGATATGTTGAAGTCAATGAGGGAAAGAACCACAAAAAATTTCAATGCAATCTGAGTAGATCTCAAATTTCTAGAATTTTTCGAAGTGTAAATTGTATATTTTGCTTTTATTTCAAAGGGCAGTTTTGGTAAGACGGGGTCCAGTGGATGGACCCCTGCCACGTCATAGATATTGGATGAAATTTATTAATTTTGGATGAAGAATGAAGATGGGATGAAATATTTTATATGGATAAACATGTATTTTAGATGAAAACTAAGGTCTGGATGATAATTGTCATTTGGATGAAAAAAAATCAGCAACCTCTTTAGATGGAAATGGTTACTTAAATGAAAATTTTCTATTCGATGAAAACCGTCATTAATGTGTATGGATGAAAAAATATTGGGCCCATCATTTTGCAAGTGCCCACCCTTTGAAAAATTGTCTTGTCACTTTCTGCCCTATTGAATGACGGGCAACTTGGGCAGAAAATGGGAGATTTCCATTGGTTATTGGCTGCCCGGATTTAGAGCAGATTCTTCTAAAATTCATAACTTTTGCATCGTAACTCCAAATGCTTTGAAATTTGCGCCATTGGAAAGCTGTCATTGAGAGCTACATGGAGTAAAAATTTCAGAAAATAATAAAATTCTGAAACCTTAGAATAGCCTGCCCAGAAGTGCTGCGACCCGAATCGGGTCTCAAGGGCCTTTAGGGGTTAAGCCATGGTCTATTTTTTCCTTTGAGATGGCTTGTAGCGCTTTCTATGAAGATTCTTGTGCCAAAACGGCCCATCTATGGTCGATAGCCCTTAGAGGGTTAAAAGCTATTGCACTTCAACCACTAGCCACAAAATTTGCCATCACCTTGATTTATGCATCATTTTTGCGCTATGTGAATCACTTTCTTCTTGATGACGCAAAGATCGCTAAGAATCTTAAGCATGAGCCGGTTGTGGTATGACGATTGGTAGAAGTTTGAGCCAAAAATACTTCTAATAGTGATTAGAGAGTCACTTGAAGGACTCTCAAAGATTTACAGTATGGAGTGTAAGAGGCAGAACTTGACGAGTCCTCAATTGTAAAGACCTTTTGAAAAGGACCATTGGGTCAAGGCAACCATGGCATGGCCTCAAAATATGAGGTTGAGGATCAAGTTGCGGGCTTATTGAAGATGTTCAAAGATATCGTTTCATATCTTAAAAAAACACAAATTATAAGCTACAATCCTCTAGGCCACAAAACTTAATCCTTTGATGCCTAAGTAGACCATAAGGGTTCAAGAAAATGTATGAGCATAATAGATTAGGAAGAACATCATTCTACAAAGTGGGTACATTTTAGCACGACCCCACTTTACAAAAATCACTACAGTTTACTAATGCTTGCATGGATTGGAGATTAGAGAGATATCTTGGAAAGCAAAAGAGGAGCTCCAAATCCGTTAAGAACACGTGAGCGCCAATTGTAGAAAGAGTTACAAGAGAAAAAGCACCAAAATCAACTCTGCCAGGGCCTCGTAGGCGTCAAAGGGTTGCCATGGCTTGACCTACAACTATATCCCACAATATAGCCTCCCTTTGAATCTCTTCAGAGACATCTCCTCATATTTTCTCCATTTTCGGTTTCCATACTTCCTCCACTTCTAATTGAGCTTTTGCCAAGTATCAAAATTAAATCGATTGGTCTGTAAAATTGCTTCTGCTTTCCAAATGAACTCAAATTGTTCGTGATAAGTTCCTTTGTCTGCCTTTTTATTGTTGTGCGTGATGGCATTACTCTTTTTTAAAAACTTGTTCCATACCTCTAGGCATATGATCAGGTTGGGAGGGATAGATGATCACTCATTAGGTCTTTCCAAACTGAAAGTTAACAATCCAAAGAATCCATGTTAAGCAGGAAAGAGTTGTTGAAGTGAGTGAATCCCTTCTATCTTGTATTCTCAAATGATAATTGAAGGGAAACGGAAGTGTGATCCAAATTAAGCTGAATTGTGGGCCAAATACCATGAAGCTTTTCTTATTGCTCTAAAGAATGATTGATGTAGAACATGTCAAGCCAAGACCAACAAGTCAAGCATTAGGTAATTGATTTGAGGAATCCGGTTATGGGGGGAACGAGTTGTAGGAGTCCATAGGCTAATTACCTTACATGGCTGGTTGTAGGATCGTCGGATTCTGCTAATCAACGGCTGAAGATGGACCCGTGAAATGCGGCAGTACTCACACTGCGGGAGCTAGTTACCGCATGTAACCAATCTCCTCTTGACCTACTACTTTTGGCCATATTAGCAAATCTCTTACCTTGAACTTTTACATAAAGTTTTATTTCCAATTGTGCGGAAGTTGCCAAGATGCCAAGCATCCTAAAATCAGCTAAATATCTCCAAAGAAATGGAAGTGACGGATTCCATTTTCACAAAAGGTTTAATCCTTTTGTGCCCATGAGACTAAAAATGGGACTCTGGAGGTGTTAAAACTCAATTTGCATGAAATCCATGAGGAATTAGGTTGTAAAATGTGAAGTTCATATTTGGGCACACATTACATGAACACTCTACAAGAACATATCATAATTTGAAGTAATAGAACTCCTGGAAAAGCTAGGTATACAACACAATATACATCAAATATACTCAAAAACACGCAAATACACTCAAAATACAATGAATACCATGCCGCATATTATGTTGTATTTTGTACACATGCAAAATGATTTTGGTCTTAAAATTTGATTAAAACTTGTCTTTCAAAGATTCTTCATTGTTTTGTGATTATTGATCTCTCTCATCGCATACAAAACTTCCGTTTCAATTTGTACAAGTTTGGAACATTTTTGTATACAATCAAGAAGACAAAAGTAAAAGAAATCATCAATAATCATGTAGAAATGTTTTCCTCACATATAATATGTCAATGCGAAGCTATCAACCTAGTGCACATGTGAACCTCTTTTATTGAAGTACAAAGATTCTTGCAAGAATTTATTGATGGATAAAGTAGTATACTTCAAACACCATAATCTATTCCATCAATCGGTGGATGTTGTGCAAATTTTCTCCAGAGTTTAGGTCATGGTTTGAGTTCAATTTTGTAAGGTTGACTGCTACAACTAGGCATCTTATTTTCATCAAAGTTAGTTCAAAGAAAACAAATCAACACATATCTTGGTTTTGGATAAACATGACCTCGGCACTAAAGGGTAAAGATAGTTAACAATTCTAGTTACCATACCTAGTGGCCGCTTTCAACACCTCTATGTCAAAAGAATTGTTTTTCTTTGACACAGTGATTCAGACACAATGGGTATCACCTAAGTATTATATGGGTATCACAGAAGTATTACATGAGTATCCCCTATGCATTATGGGGATAGCACCTTGACATTACGTGGGTAATCACTTGGACAAAAACTTTATATTTTCCAAAATTTTGGACAACACTCCATTTTAAATTAACTATGTAGGATGTTGTCTTGGCCTTGCTTCTGTCCCAGTTAATAAGGAGGGTATATTATCCAAAAATCAGACTGCTACTTCTAGGAAATAGCGGAGGAATTACTTAAATCAACCGCTCATCTGGGCAAGTCCAATCTTTTGGAAACGATTCTATGGGACCTTTTTTATTCGACTAATCTGCGGATCTCTTTATTTATTACATGTACTGTAGACAGATGTCACGGAGGGTGGGCCAGGGGTAGGCCTTTTTTTTCTACCTTTAAAAAATCCGGGGATTTAAAAATTGGAATTTTTTGGGCCAAATTTGGGGCTTGAGGCCTCAAATTACCCACCAACTATCCACCTTGGTCTAAATAGGGCCTCCCTCCAACATAAAAATAGGGGCCACGTTTTGTCCACACCCCTCTTTCTGTACCATCCGTCTATATGGATTGAAGAGATCCCTACTCTGGAACGTCTTTTGTTACATACAAATTTTGAAGAAGTACAGTGATAAGACAATCTCGATCTCTGTAGGGATACTTTAGTTAGTATTGGCCTCTTAGAATACTCAAAGTTTGGGGCAAGGCTTGCATGGTATGGAGGGGCTTGATTTTAGATTAACCCCTAGAAGACCAGGTGTCAACAATGGGCTTTTTGAAAGTTCGGTTAGGTTCCTATGGTGTCAATTTCCAACGTTCCACTTTGAAATTTTTACTGTAGAAGGGCATATCAAAGACCTCAGTAGGAAGACAATTTTTCCTAAATCCGACATATAATGAAAAAGTTATAGGGTTTTGAATTTCAAATAGGGAGAGCGGGCAGTTAGAGCACCTCCAAAAACTATTGTTAGGACACTCTATTAAATGTGAGATTTTCAATACGAGCAAGTGATATATTTTTCCATCATATTAGAGTTATCCGCAAAGTACCCCAAATCCTCACTTTCTAACCTGTAAAATGGAAAAGCCAGGGTCGCCGAGTCCACTGGCAGGGTTTCACTGTAGACCTAGAATAGAACACTGGATAGACTAGTTTTTGAGCCTTAGAATTCCCAAACTCGAGTTTGTGCCTGGCTTTTATTTTAAGCAATCATTGACCCTTCACATCATGCACAACTCTAGGATGTAGGATACATGCTAGAGTGTCATGACGTTCATGATTGTTCTTGTTTTTTTTTGGGAGATTTGTGCCACTTGTGCCATAAATAACACCTCCTCAAAACCCTCAAACCCTGAATTTTTTTCACAGGATTACTTTGCGGCTACACTCAAATACAGGTTAGATTCTCTTTTGCATGAAAAAAGGAGGACAAAAGACCGGTTCCCTTTACAAATAACTCAATTGTGAATTTTTTTTTGTCTTTAGTGAAAGATAGCATATTAATCCAAGTCAAACATTTTTCACATTGTCACACATTGTCGAGCAAGGTACCAAAAAAACTTCATTTATGCATAAAACTTACAGATCTTCATATTTATTACTTTTTATTTTCCACAACAATACGTAGTGTAAATCTTCTTATTCACATTTCAAATTATCAATCTAAAAACATATTAATTTCACAAAAGAATTTAAAACACGAATTGGAAATTTTTGAACCTCTACTCCTCGCACAATTGTTTTGAATATGCTACACCCCTCTCTACCTCTAAAATTTGGTGTAAAAGGAACTAACATCATGCTTAAACACAATGGTAATGGATTAAGACCTTGCGTAGTGCAAAAATTTGACACCAAGTGTAGTCAAATTTGACACCAAGTGAAGTCAAATTTGACACCAAGTGACACCAAGTGAAGTCAAATTTGACACCAAGTGAAGTCAAAGTCAATTGATCCACTAAACGCAGGGAAGAAAATGAACCATATGTTTGACTGTAAACACTACAATCTTTCAATCCGTGGGGTCAAAGTTTTATGAAATTTTGTGACTATGTAACTTAATAAGTCGTATTTGAGATCCTACGGTCAAAACCAGAAATCAAAGTTTTTTGTTTCCTTCTTTATTCATTGCACTAGAATCCAACAATTCTGAATTGTTTTTGGTGTGAAACAATTTTGAAGTGTTTTTGGGGTTAAATGAGAACAAATTAGTGCTGATTTCAATTCACTCAAATCAAAAAAAGAGGAATAGTAAGAAATACTTTGATTAAGGGTAAAATGAAGATAGAAATCTTCACACGAAATATGAAAGAAATACTACTCACAGGTGCAAAGTCGTTGCAGATGCGTGTGCGACTTGTTTCCAACCCTGGGTTTAGATCAATGCAAAACCTTAAACCTCTAAAACCCTAGGTGGGAGAGGGAGAGAGAGAGAGAGAGAGAGAGAGAGAGAGAGAGAGAGAGAGAGAGAGAGAGAGAGAGAGAGAGAGAGAGAGAGAGAGAGAGAGAGAGAGAGAGAGAGAGAGAGAGAGAGAGAGAGAGAGAGAGAGAGAGAGAGAGAGAGAGAGAGAGAGAGAGAGAGAGAGAGAGAGAGAGAGAGAGAGAGAGAGAGAGAGAGAGAGAGAGAGAGAGAGAGAGAGAGAGAGAGAGAGAGAGAGAGAGAGAGAGAGAGAGAGAGAGAGAGAGAGAGAGAGAGAGAGAGAGAGAGAGAGAGAGAGAGAGAGAGAGAGAGAGAGAGAGAGAGAGAGAGAGAGAGAGAGAGAGAGAGAGAGAGAGAGAGAGAGAGAGAGAAGAGAGAGAGAGAGAGAGAGAGAGAGAGAGAGAGAGAGAGAGAGAGAGAGAGAGAGAGAGAGAGAGAGAGAACAAAACCCTAAAACCTTAATCCCTAAAACCCAGAAACCCTGAACCAAAAAAAATCGACGCAAGAGTAGTATCGATCCTAAAACCCCTAAACCAAAGGAAGGAAAGGAAGCAGTTGTGTAGCATGGCGATGGCGATGGCGATGGAAGCAGGCTCGACGAAGAAAGTGTCATTTACCTTCTTCGGAGGCAAGCCACATGTCTCTTCCGTCTGATCCATCATACCCGGATCACTTTAACCGCAAAGGTAAACCCTAGATCTCAACCAGGCTCACCACCAACAAGGAAGACATATCCACAACATCGTGAGCTCGTGCCACTTCATCAGCTCACTCCTCTCACATATGCGCAGATGCTGCTGCAAACAACGTCCAGCCTCGAATTGTCTGCGTCAGTGAGTAGCGATTCACTAGGAAAACAAACAATTGCGACAGCGAAATTCATTCTACAAGAGATTTGGCAGAAGAGATGAGGGGGCTTCAAAGCTCGGCAATGAGCGTCCTGCAATGTGGGTTGACGACCGCGCTCCCTCGACGCGGTGGTCGATTCTGCCCGCCCTCGTGCTCCATGGGTGGTGCCTCCAACCGCAACGCCAACGTCATCAAGGTCAGACTCTCTCTACGTTGTGGTTGTGGCGGAAGAAGGAGCGACGTCTCTTGATCGGGGTTGGTTTGGATTAGGTGGTGGTGAATGGAGCGGGGTCGGAGCTCGGCAAGGCGGCCGTGGTTGCCATTCACAGGGCGCGCGGAATGCAGGTGGCCGGCGCCGTGGACTCCAAGTTCCAGGGCCAGGACGCGGGCGAGGTATGTATCTACCACCGTCTCATGACCCGCCTCCCTCCGCATCAACTTCACATCAAGGTCGCAAATGTACCAACCTCACATCAAGGGCACCGCGGAAACCTAAACAGAAACTTTCGGAAAAAAACAGCAACAATCTAAACAAGAGGTTTCGCATCAACTTGATGGAGTTCCATCAAGTTGATATGACGTTTCTTCTTTCGACCGTTGTTTTTTTTCGAAAGTTTCTGTTTAGGTTTTCTTGGCGCCCTTGATGTGAGGTTGGTACATTTGCGACCTTCATGTGAAGTTGATGCGGAGGGAGGCGGGTCATGGATTTTTCAATGAGATGGTGATAGATGGAATTCTAGTCATGGTTATTTTCACAGAGGGAATTGGGTGAATGATGAGCGTTGTTTGCTTTCAGGTGGCAGGGCTGGAGGAGGCGCTGGAGATTCCCATCTTAAACGATATTGTCATGGTGCTGGGATCCCTCTCGCAGGTACAACTGTAGGGGTGTAGGGTCCCTCTTCCAGTTCCACCATGACAAGCTTTGCTGATGTGAGATTGCAGGGCACATCTCTCGGCGTGTTTGTGGACCTTGACGATCCTGCCGGTGTCTACGAAAACGTCCGCCAGGTATTCGTCTCACATTCTTGAGATGGTGTGCATTTTACTCTGGCATTTCTACTGTAAATTGTAGGAGAGTTGGTGCTTGTCAACCCCATTTGATTCACTTTTGTGGCACTTCTATTGATGCAGGCCACAGCGTTTGGGTTGAAGAGCGTGGTGGGAGTGCCAGGCTTGGAGATGGATGTTGTGGGAGCCCTTTCTTCTTTCTGTGAGAAGGCCAGTACGGTGAGCAACGGTGAGACCTCCCACTTGAGGTAATATAAGTATAATCATAATCCCTATCATTATTGAAGATGGCGTGTTCTTTCACTGATCTCTGGTTGAAGTAGTAGTGCTCAAATACCTCATTGAAACAGGAACCCAAAATGTCATGATTCTTCTCGCCTTTGTACATCATTTTCTACAGCAAATTAATGATAGCCTAATCTCCGTTGCATTCTCTGGTGATATATATGTCTTCAGGGGTGTATTGTGGCGCCTTCCTTATCAATAGGCACCGTGCTGCTCCAACAAGCGGCGGCCGCGGCGGCTTTTCACTACAATCATCTGGAGATCATTGAATCACAACAGGGCTTATCGGTAAGTGAGTACATTATCTGTCGTTCGTAATGGAGACTAGAATACCTGCTCATCTTGTTTTCTATGATTGAACCAGGAGTATCCATCACCGCAAGCCACACAGCTTGCCAGTTGCCTCTCAGGCCTGGGACAGATCTACAACGATGGCAATAACTCCACTGAATCTCAGGTGGGGTCATGTTAATCCATTAAATATCGGTCAGTAACCACCAACATGTTAAGTGGTGGCCAATTCTTCCTTCTCAGCAAAGTCAACCAAAGCTGACCGGTCTTTTGATTTATAGCACTACTCTTAGATGTAGAAGATCCTGGTGACCCTTAACTCTAGGTAGAAGTAGGTTTAGCCAACTAAAGGAAGGTCATGTTGTGCCGCCTTTTTCCTCTCTAGAAGCTCAGAGCTACTCAGAATGAGAAAAGAGGTCAAAACTCATGGTATTTTTGCCTAACTTTAGTACTTGATCATGTATCTTATTTTGGTCTACACTTCATCAGAGTTGTGGATAAAGTGTGTCTTGTGACATGATTTTTGAGCAGGCGAGAGGGGCCGTGGTTGGAGACGGAGTGCGCATCCACAGCATGGCCTTGCCAGGGCTAGTTTCCAGCCTGGACGTCCGGTTTGCAGGGCCCGGAGAGGTAGGTGGTGCTGGTGTTGTTTCCAATAAGAAATGTGTGTTTGCATTTGTTTGCAAGATCTTGACGAGGCCTCCTCACGCTTGTTGTGCAGACGTTGTCTCTTCGGCACGACGTGACAGACGTGAAGGCGCTCATGCCGGGGCTCATCATGGCCATTCGAAGAGTAGTGCGCCTCAAGGTCAGCAGCTCTCCTTTCATCCCTCTTCTCACGTCTTGGAATGTGTGTGAGGCAAAGATATTATCAACCCTTGGCCGTCAGAAGCTGCCACTACACTGATTTTGATGTTTAGATTTTGATGTTTAGTGTAGTAACTTTTTCACTTTTGATAGAAGAGTTCTATCTGAGAGTACTACATTAACCCTTTAAGGTTGATCAACTACATATGGGTCGATTTTAGACAAAAACCTTTATAGAAAGCGCTACAGGCCACCTCAAAGGAGAAAATTGACCATGACTTAGAGGTGGATGAAGATGGGCATCTTTTGAGACCATTGCCATCACAATTGGTGCAAGCATTGATGAGCTACAATGATTTCCGTGAAAGAAGTTCATAGTTTTTTTTGTTCTGAAATGTAACCATTCCGTAGATGCCATTCTGCATGATCTAGAACTCTCGTAGATCCTCACAGGCTATAAAAGCTCATCGGCCTTAAAGGGTTAAGAGGGTGATCATTGTCAAGATGGTTGGTAAAAATATCTGTTAAGAGCAAAAACTTGTAGCATTTGTAAATCATATAGTGTGCCTACACTAAACATAAAATTTAGAGTAGTGGTCACATGTATGGTGTCATATTTCAACATGATAAGGTTCACATATTGAAATGACCTCCAAATGAAAGATGTTAGTTGAACAATGTTCATTCCAAAGGTGTATGTCTTGTTGCATTTTTTTTGTATTCTGTAGACTAAAATACGTGCTTGTATATATGGACGGACCCTAGGGAGGGAATTTTGATGGTTTTTAGGTTGTGTCTCTGCGCAGTCTTTGGTGTATGGATTGGAGAAAATTTTGTAGCAACGACAACAAAGAGCTTTGGTCTCCGAGGAGGCCGACGTGAATAGAGTGTCCGTTGGTCCCACGACTAAATCTATGCCCACATGACATAGATTAGTAGTATAGAACTACTTCACCCTCGAGCAACAACAAAGGAGTATTTGCAAGAGTTATGTGAAACATTTGTATGTAAGTCTCAAATTTCAAAAGAGGTGAAGTCAATGCCATTGGTAAGAATGTGTTGGTGGATTTTACTTTGTTTTATAGGATGTTTTAATTGAAGTGTTTGTGCTATGATTAAAATTCATTTATAATGATATAATGGCTTCTTAAGTATTTCTAAAAAAGTTTAATACAACAATACGTAATATTTTTTTAGTATTTTGTTGCTTGCCAAGGTTTGATAACCTTTGACTTGCCTTAAAACAAGATTCTTAAGATCATTGTTGACATTCATATTATTTATCTCCATCAGAAACCTCAATGTTGGTAGAAGCTTGTAATAGAGAATTTGGAATTGCTTGGAGTTGATTAAATTGTATTTAAAAAAACATAACTACATTTCTAGATGTTTGATGTATATTTCCACCATGTTACATCTTCATAAAAACTTCTAGGACTTCATGTTCAAATTTGACATTGTAAGAGCTCGTCTAACTTAAATAGAGCCTCCCAAAGACAAACTATCCTTTCTGGATCAACATATGTTGTTAATTATTTATTTATTTCTAAAGTCCTTCCAAAGACACAGCTACTTTATGTAGAAATGATGAAGTTTTTTTCCTGCTTGCCCAAAATGTGTAAAAATGTTTGACTCGAGTTAAAATGTTTTTTTATACTAAAGACAAGAATGTTTTTTACAGCTTCAAAGAAGAAAATATTCTCTGTATGTATGAAGAATCTCAATGTCAATAGAGTCTTCTAGCAAAAAAATTCGAGCTACCAAAAGTCCCAGTTTCTAACTTTGAGGGTACTAACTTTCAAACAATGAATCCAAATATAATAATAAAAATATCTCCACAAAGCTCTTACCAGGGACTATCAAGTGTAAAAATTGTTTTTAAAATATATTTAAAAAAAATTTACAAAGCTGCCCAGAATCAGAATCGTCCCCCAAAGGCACACTTGGTCCTTTAGGGGTTAAATGCACCTATATCCACCTCCTTAATTCCTAATTCAATTATCTTATAGCTGATTACCACTCAAAACATTACCAAAATGGTGGTTGATAGAAGCACAAGAATGGATTATTCTACCAACAATTATTGGCACTTACAAGTATTCTTTTCATGATTCAAGAGAAAATTACAAGAAGTCATTTCACAATCCAAATGTGAGTATTTTTATTTTATAAATATCAGTATGGCTTTTACATTAACTGGAATAGTGTCCTCTTCCTTGTCACTCCAATGGAACTACCCATCAAGAATAATAATTTCAACGACCTCATGACCATCCAAAATAGTGTCATAGTACCATGTCAATGCCCACATGCTTTTTGTGATTGATTGTTCAACTCTAATACCAGTGGTGTTTGAAGCAACAAGACTTGGTGAAAGGCACACTTTTGTTGGTGTACAACAAAGAAAGAGCATTTTCTGTATGTCTGATTAGAATGTGTAGCTGACCATATCATTGCGATGTCGTGTCCCATATATCCAGTATTTCCTGCCACCTAGAACATAATTGCGTCTTAACCCTCTTACGCCTACGAGGCTCTGGTGGGGTCGTTATTTGTGCTTTTTCTCTTGTAACTTCTTTGTACAATACTCTATTGCCTCTCATGTGTTGTGAACTCATTTCGAGCTCCTCATTAGCTTTCCAACGGATCATTCCAATCTCTAATTCATGCAAGCATCAACAAACTGTAGTGATTTCCATGAAATGGAGTTGTAGATTTTTGTGCTGAAACGTACCCACTGTGTAGATGATTTTTTTGCCTAGTCTACTACGCTCGTAGATTGTCTCTAACTCTTGTGGTCCACGTAGGCGTTAAAGGGTTGATTGGTTTTACATGTGTAGTACATGTAGATACTTGCCCATTGTCA
Source organism: Bryoerythrophyllum caledonicum (assembly GCA_963971425.1). Taxonomy (NCBI): domain Eukaryota; kingdom Viridiplantae; phylum Streptophyta; class Bryopsida; order Pottiales; family Pottiaceae; genus Bryoerythrophyllum; species Bryoerythrophyllum caledonicum. The sequence goes on along the minus strand of OZ020521.1, from coordinate 16,622,120 downwards.
TGTGGTTAAAAATGTGAGCTTTTGAAGTTAGGCTTGTATGTTAGTAGCATTTGAATGTAATTTGCTTAATTAAATGGATCACTAAATGATAACCAATCTCATCCATACTTATTATCCAAATTTCACTTCATAAATTTCTTTATTAATCCTTTAACCCATAAGTGGACCATGAGAACTTGGGAGAATCTACAAGCGTAATAAATTAGGTTGAACATCATCTACACAGCATGTACATTTCAGCACGATCCCACTTCACGGAAATCACTGTAGTTTGCTAATGCCTACATGGATTGGAGATTGGAGAGATCCGCTAGAAAGCTCCAAATTTTTTCAGAGTACCAAAGTGACAATGGACAAGTGTGGAAAGAGATACAAAACAAAAATCACAAAAAACGACCTTGTTTGGGACTCGTAGGCGTTAACGGGTAAACATGCACTAAAAATTCATATGTTTGACTCAGGTGTTATGGTGCTAAATTAAAACTTCACCACCTATAACTCGAACCAAGGATTCAATTATTTTTTCAGAACTTTTTATGTTTCTTGAATAAATAATTTAGATCCCCGTAGCATAGGCAATATAATATTAATGATAAATAGTCTCATCCATACTGAGTATCTACTGAAGGTTTTATTTTATTACTCACAATGAATATTATCACCAAGTAAAAAGATATTGATACTACCCTATGCAGTGGTAAGATTTGTACATAATTAAATCAAAATGGAGAATGTCCAAATTTTTTGGAAGTTTCAAGAGATTTGTCTAGGTGATACCCATGTTATGTCAATGTAGTACCCTTGTAATGCATAGGTGATACCCATTCTGTCCAAACCACTATGATGTAGAAAAATAATTAGTTCAACAGGTAGTGTCCATAAATGACCACTTTGTACAATACTTATACACACACTCATCCCTTTAAAGATATGTTATAATTGTTGCTGACTTATAACCTCTGCTAACTCAACCCTTAAACATCAATCAGGAACCGTATATATATGCACGTATTTTACTTTGTAAATTACAAAAAATGTATTAGGGTTTAGCAACCCTAAACCTTTGGATTGAAAACTCTTGAACTAACAACTTTCATTTGGAGGTCATTTCATTATCTGTACCTTATCATGTTCATATACAACACCATACATGCAGAATACTGAGGGCACGAGTTGCACCTTCTGTAGTTTAAGACTTAAACTTTTGCTAACCAGTAACCCCTGCTGACATGTAACCTCTACTAATGTGTAATCTTTGTTAAGTTTGAATCCCTACTAAGTTTTCTACCATCTCCATCCACTAGCACCATACTTAGCCATAACTTATGAGAGATGAGTGTAGAGATGTTAAATGTAGGAGTATATCTAGAACAATGCCATATTTTGTAAAACAATTCATTAGGAGTAAAAGTTATGTCAACTTCAAAATAATTAGTGCAAGTGACACTAACTATCATTTTTAGTATACTAGTGCTACCTTCAATAAATTCTTTATTCAAACGACCATTCACCTTATATAGTATGGATGTATTATTGATGTGGATCATCTACACAAATTTACATCAAGCATAGGCATGTCAACTTTTGATTGGGCATTTATTTTCAAGCAAATGCCGGTCAATTAGTGAAGGAACTTGAACTACTCTCGTCCACACTATATAAAGTGAACAACGTAGTCAAAAGACCAGTCTTACAATTCTTTGTTCTTTTCTCATTTCACAATTAATCCTTCAATGTCATAAGAGCATCTCCACTGCAGCACGGCGGAACGACAAATTTGCCGCTTTTCTGCATGAATGATGAAAGATCGCCCCACCCATGCCCCATCCAGGGGTCCCGCTCCGCCGTTTTGCGGTTCAGTGTTCCTGGGGACGCTAGAATTCACCCATTCCCCGTGTGTACACCAAAATTCCCCGTCCCGACATACCAATCTTCTTCTGCCATGTGTCGATGATCTATTGTGTGCCTGACCACGTTCCATGATCTGTTCTCAATGACCACATTCTCAAACAAAATGCCGTTTTTTTTTTCTTTTTTTTCTAGTAGCGGTGCAGACTCAACACCCTAAACTTCCAAGCATGTCCGCTTTACTCGGGCATTTCTCACCTTGGCGTGGATAATTCACCGTGAGGGGTGAAGATGCTCTAAGATCACAGTGTTCTACATGTATGGTGTTGTATTTGAACATGATAAGGTTGAGATATTGAAATAACCTTCAAATGGAAGATGTTAATTGAAGAATCTTCAATCCGAAGGTGTAAGTCTTGCTAAACTTTAGTACATACTTTGTATTCTACAGAATAAAATACGTTCCTATACATACGGTTCCCGACCGATGTTTAGGGATTAAGGATTAACTAATGTTCTGCAAACCGTGGTATAGTTGGACGGTGACATGTACTTCCACGTCGTACAAACAAGGATGACTTGGCATCCCGTGTGTACTACCACGTGAGCAACCAATGGACGGGATGTTGCGAGTTTCTTGTACGACAACCTGCCACGTTCACCGAATAGATAAGAAATATCCATCAATCAATCCTAGGAGTCTTAGATCTATGATGAATTAATATATCACTCTTAATAGCTATGAAATATGGAAGATCTTCATTAAGGTAGCTCACAATATGTTCCCATTTAGTTCTAATTTATTTATTCTAATACCACATCTTCTCAATTGGAAGACATGTGAAGGTGGAAAAAGCCAAATTATGACAATAGAGGGGTTTTAACTATATTTTAAGAGAATGTACAAGGTGGAGTAGTGTCTACCCTCGAGAGGGGATAGTATAGTCAACTCCCTCTACAACAACCTTCTTTGTTTGTTTGCTATAAAGATGCTCTCTTGTAAAGGGAGCAGACTGTAGTTCCATTGACTGCTAACGTGTGTTATGTGGACAAAGATTTAGATGTGGAACAACCAAACACTTTATTCACGATGGCCTCTCTCGGAGACCGGAGTTCTTTTTCTTCTACAAGGTGGAGGAAAGGATAGAAGAGTACTTGAAATGGTCAACTAGTGCCCAAAGGCCAAAAGTAGAGAGGTGCATTGTATGTGTGGCTGATAATCCGTCAATGACTCTGAGTGACTTGTTAGCAGCATTGAGTAATTGAAAACAAATAATGGAGCAGCACCAACTTGATGAGACATGCAGTAGACAAGAGTCATGACACATTTGTACTCTGGCCCACATCAAACTGCCACCCCCTCTCGCTTCAAATAATTCAACTTTTCTTTTATGCATAACAACGAAATACAGAATTTGAAATAGTGCTATTTTTTTGGATTTGGTTATAGCGTCAGTCGGCTCCGCTTTTATTTGTTATGAACTGTAGCCAGAAAATGATTTTTTTTTCAAGAATTGAATTTTTGTTCAAAGAAAAATGGAAGGATTTAAATCACAATACCAAAAATCTAATGCATGTGTTGCATTTTAAATAATGATTCATCTCTATTAACTTGATTTTACTACTCAACTATGGTACACTCAAACCCCTTTTATAATGTCAACGTCTGTTATAATATCACAAAACCATAGATAGTAATTTGGATCACAAACATTCCAATTTTAGTTCAAAAAATATCACCTTTTCAAAAATCTTTCCACAAGGACATATGATAGTGGAATCCTCCAGTATCAAGCTAGTGATAACAAAGAGTCTTAACCCTTTATGAACACGCGATCATTTTTGGGTCGTTTAGGCACGATTATCTTCATAGCAAACGCTACAAGCCACCTCCATTGTTGTGGACAAACACATCATGCAAAGATAACATCGTGCCAACAGGTGAGAGCACACAATTCGAGACCAAATTGGAGCAACAGTGACTAAACCATCATTGTTGCCTTTGTAAACAACAAAAACAATAGTTTATAAAAGAAACTATCAACCATTCAACAACCAAGGCTAGGAAAAAGAAATAAATACTCAAACCACAACATTTGGTAATTGGTCTACAAGGACCCCTTTATTAATAAATAAGTGAAAACCACTCAAAAATCACAATAAGCTGAGTCCATGCCACTCTCCAAGAATAAAAGCATGATACCAATGAGGCTAATGATGTGCAACACGCACACACCCCCACCTCATTACATGGGAGACTCAACTTGTAAAAGATGAGTCTCCTTCAACCACACATGGAGGTCATTTGGGCTCCAAGTCCCAAAGGAGGTGCCAAAAGACACCACCATTGACCTAGCCGCCACGCAGCACTAATCGTAACCCCAATCACTAACTAGGGCTAAGTTCTACGCCTTCCGGTAACTCCACAACTCCCTAGGTGGTTTCTAACCGAATACCACCTACACAAACGCCTCCATGCGCTGATCCTAACACCATGAAAGGCTCAAACTATGATAAAGAGGTGGGGGAAGATGGCCATCTATTGAGACCGACACCACGTATATCGGTGCAAGCATTCACGATTTCTATGAATTGGGGCCGCGCTTAAATGTACCCCTAGCGCAAATGTGGCTCTGCATGATCTAGAACACTTGTAGACTCTCGCAGGCTAAAAGAGCTCATCAGCCTGAAAGAATATAAGGGAACATGACAAACGGCAAAAGGAAAAGACGTAGAAAGACAACATCGTAGAAAGAAGAGCTGCCTTTTTCCCTCAAACGAATTTTTCCTGTAGGACCGGAAAGAAAAGGAGAGCTGGCAAGGACCAGGAGCTGGAAAAGTAAGAAGGAAAAAAAGGAAAAAGACGAAGAAAAGAAAAGTAAAAGCAAATGGAAAAGCAAATCTCTTCTTCGTGTGTACTTGCACACTCATCAGTTGCCAGTTGCGTCGGATCGACGACGACGAGGAAGACGACGACGACGAGGAAGACGACGAAGGCGACGAAGACGATGACGACGACTAGCGAACTGACTGGTCGACAGAAGCAGAAGTTGCAGCAGCTTTTGTCTGCAGCATCGCCTTCGGCTTACACTCCGCTACTTTTTCTGCACCACTTGATCACTTGATCACACCTCACTAGCTTTGAATCCTGTCAACAGGTCGACTGCAGTGCTTTGGCCATCACCAGTACTCGCTAGCTTGGCCATCACCACTCGCTAGCTTGGCCACCTGATCGACGAAGCGTGGTTCATGATCGACTCACGCTAGCTAGTCATGCACTGTAGTTTCTCATCGGATGATCCATCGCCAGCTGATAATTGTATCTCTGGCTTACAGTCCGACGTCTCTCTAGCTGCTAGATCATGGGCAGTTTCTGATCGGTCGACGAGGAATGTCTAGTTTTTGAAGACGGGGGAGGACTCGGGAGGAGGGAGATGGCGAGCAGGAGCGTGGAGCACGAGAGGATCCGGCAGACGTGCCTGACGCTGCCGCTGGTGGACGCGCACGCCCACAACGTGGTGGCTTTGGACTCCACGCTGCCCTTCCTGCAGTGCCGCTCCGACGAGCGCGGCCACGAGGCCCTCTCCGGCGTCCCCCACAGCCTCGCTTACCAGGTCAGAACAATGCGATCGAGAGACGAGCTTGCTGTGGGTTTAGGGAAGATTATTAGCCCTGATTGACGTGGTTTTTCCTTGTGGGTTAAGAGGAGCCACACGGGATCGGAGCGACTGGAGGGATTAGCTCCAATTCACCGTCTGTTTTTGTTTCTGTGGGTTTGCAGAGGAGTTTGCAGGAGCTGGGAGAGATGTACGGCGTGGACGCGAACGAGGCGTCCCTGAAGGCGCACCGCGAGGCGCTGGGGCTGGAGGCCGTGAGCGAGAAGTGCTTCGGCGGCGCGAATCTGGAGTGCGTGCTGCTGGACGACGGGCTGACCATGGACCGCATGCTGGGCCTCGGGTGGCACCGCAAGTACGTGCCGGGCGTGCACCGCGTGCTGCGCATCGAAACCGTCGCCGAGGCCGTGCTCAACCAACCCGTGGTATGTACACCAAACAACCCCCGCACCGCAAACTTGCAGGAACTCCTCACCGTCCTTGAAATGCAGATCATCCGCTCATGTTTTATTTCCTCGTATTTCCATCTAGTGAGGGACCTCGCAAACTCTTTTTCGAGTAGATCAATCATTGTTCTCGATTAGTACATCACCGCAAGTGATGGTGTTGGTTTTGGTGGCAGAGTCAAGGTGGATCTGCAACATGGACGCTGGAGAGCTTCGACCACCGATTCGTGTCCACCCTCGAGTCATATCCACCTTCATAGTGGTCTCATCTTATGCAAAAAACTCTACAGAAGTAGTTGCTTTTTTTCCAGTTCGCCTTGACTTCTGCTACTACTTCACACTTGCGGAGAAGGTGGTTGCGTTCAAGAGCATCTGCGCGTACCGCAGCGGACTCCGCATCAACCCTCTCGTCTCCGCGCAAGCCGCCGAGACCGGCCTTCATGAAAACCTCCGTAAGTGCAAGCTTGCAACCACTTCCCTGTTCTCAGCTTCGTAGCTGCATATGCCTGAGCTGAACTATGGCATTCATGTATGCAGAGCATCACGAGAAAGGACACCCCGGCATTCTGGTCTCCAACAAAGCCTTCATCGACTTCATGTTCGTGCGCGCGCTTGAGGTCGCCACCGAGCGCCACATCCCCATGCAAATCCACACCGGGTACCACTTTCTTTCATGTGTATGCTCACAGAAATCTTTTGGAACTTGACTAACTCTACTCATATCAAAAGCATGCACATGACAGTTTAGAGAGGCGAATTGACCTGAACTTCACTTATGTTAGGTTTGGCGACAAGGACTTGCAGCTGGAGCTGGCAAATCCTCTTCATCTGCGCGCTATTCTGGAAGACCCACTGTTCGCCAAGAGCCGCATTGTGCTGCTCCAAGGATCCTATCCCTTCATGCGTGAGGCGTCCTATCTCGCCAGCGTCTATCCACAAGTAAGCTCATGCTCTCATCACCAGAGTTTCATGCGTAAACTGTAGCAGACTTTAACAGAGTTAAATTTGTATCCATTTAGTAGAGATTTTTCTAAACTCCTGTTATTTTCTTACTATGTTTGTACGTGCGTGGAATTGTTGTTGGCAGGTGTACATCGACTTCGGCCTTGTTGTGCCCATGTTAAGCGTCCGAGGAATGCGATGTGCTCTCAGTGACCTTCTAGATCTAGCTCCTGTGAACAAGGTGAGATCATGACAAGGCCTTGACTCTTGGGATGCTCACCATGTTGCTTTAATCACACTCCTTATTTCAGATCCTTCTCCACTGGTTTTCCACAGACCATGTCCAGTGTGATCGATCAACACATTCCCAGAGACATAATTTCACTAGGATCCAATTGTTCCCTTCATCTCACATCTTTTCCACTGCATAATTTGTCATAGATCAAGCTGTTCCATCTTTTTCCACTAGTTTCACCAAAGATTCTGTTGTTTCATCTGGTTTCCCACAGATTACAATCCTCATCTGGTTTGTCACAGATCATGTTTAGCAGCGACGGCTACGCGTTCCCGGAGACGTTCTACCTGGGCGCAAAGTGGTCCCGCGACATCCTTACGCGCGTGCTGTGCGAGTCCTACGACAACGGCGACCTCACAGTGGACGAGGCCGTGGCTGCCGCCGAGCTCATCCTCCACCGCAACGCCATCCAGTTCTACAAGCTGCAGGAGGGAACCAACAACCATGTTGCCAGTAGCCCCACACCAACGTCGACGACGTTGCCACCAGCTCGCACTCTCTCCAGCGAAATCAGCCTCGACAGCCTCGCTCCCAGCGCCACCGCCACCATCGCTGGCCTCACTGTCGACAAACCTCCGCCGTTCCAGTTTACACCACCAAAGAAGAGTGACACTAACCCCACTCCCAGGTACTACATTCTTTCTTTCATTTCTTACATTTTTTCTTTCGTTTTTTCTTTCATTTCTTACATTTTTTCTCTCGTTTTTTCTCACATTTCTTACAGTATTTCTTACATTTCTTTCATTTTTTCTTTCATTTTCCATCTGGTTTGTCTGATGTTTTTCTTCTTTTGGTATTTGAATGTTTTTATGGATTTTCCCCCTTTTTTTTTGTTTTTGTTTTCGGTTTTGGTGTTTTGGACGAGTGGGAGTTTATTGTTTCCAGTTTTCAGTAACTCGGAAGAGTGACAGTAATACCACTCCCAGGTACAATATTTTTTCTTTCATTTCTAAATATTTTCCATCTGGTTTATCTGATGTTTTTCTCTTTTGAACGTTTCCATAGATTTTTTTCTCTTTTTTTGTTTTTATTTTTTCTGTTTTGGTTTTCCGGACGAGAGGGAGTTTATTGTCGTTTGATGTGAAATGATACTGCAGTCAGCTCCCTCTACAACAGCCCTCTTCGTTATTTTGTCTGCTATAAAGAGCTAGCGGATGATATTTGGAGCGCCCATTACAGTGGACACGGCTAATTATGGCTAGATGTCATGAGGAGTGACTTTCAGCTCGATGGTTGTTGTTGTAGAGAGCAAATAGTTGTTATGGACCAAAGCCAACTGTTATCGAATGATATGGTTGTTGTAACACATGACAAAGGGAGCTGACTGTACCAGTGACACTTTCGAGTATGAATATGTATCAGATAGATAATCGATGCGCAGCGCGCTGCGAGTGGGTTATCATACACAACCAGTTGTTCATTCTTTGATTTGGTCTTCATGATCCAAGGGCGATGGATGTATGTTGGAAGGTGATGAGTTGGAACTTGTGATGGAGATGGTGTTGCAAAGTCGACAACTGGTTATAGTTACTTTGTTGGTTTAATTTTATAACAAACAAGGCATGAGTCGTTGGTGGCAAGCCTGAGTTTGTGTTGTGTTGATTTGTTTGTTGATTGTTTGTTGACTTGTTTGTTGATTTGTTTGTTGACTTGTTTGTTGATTTTTTTGTTGATTTTTTTTTTGTTGATTTGTTTGTTGACTTGTTTGTTGATTAATTATGTTGTCAGGTTTGGGCAGCCTCCGGAGCTTGTGGTGGGAGCTGTAATATCTGAGGTGGTTGATGGGAAGGATGTTGAGGTGAGAGCCATGGGACCTCATGTGAAGCAAGTTCGGTTGCTGTATGCTGACACATCCGGACAACTTCGCTGCCGGGTATGTTTCCTAAAGACTATTTTTTAATATTTTAAATAGTTTTATTTTTTACTAATAATTATATTCATTTTTTTCTGCACACACAAGTTGATATATTGGTGACTTGTGGTAGTCTCATCAGGTAGAGAGAAGATTTCAGAGCTTGGAACCACTTGGGTATCTCCCACCATCACTTGGTAGTTTAAAGTCATCTTGGACTAACAACCAACTATGTTTTTCCAATAAAAGCACACGAGCAAGTAGAGCTCTTTCTCTTGAGTTTTCTAACCTCTTGCTTTTTGACCTAGTCCTAGAGATAAAAATAAAGCATGGAATGAAGAGGAATTTTCTTTGAAATATGGCATATAACTCGGACTCCACCCTCTAAATTTTTGTTGTATTTGTGACATATGGTCCCAAAAGTTTTGACCAATGGGAATGGAGACCAAACTCATAGGATATGTAATCCATGCCAACCTTCTAGTCTTAAGGGAACTTGTCCGAACCTAGCATGTTCCTATGTATCTACACCCACTAAATGCCAAGGGCTTGTAGGACCACATCATGTTCCTCATGACAAATCCTATGACTGTAAGTTGTATACAAACAAGGGTCTTGAGATAGAGGGTGGAGGAGTTATATGCCATATAACAAAAATTTGAAATATGGCGTAATACTCCTCCACCCTCCTCAAATTTCTATATTTTTAGCTTGACTTCAAAGAGAGCATAGAAGTAGTTTCAGCTGCCTTCAAAGTTTCTAATCTCTCTTTCCTCTTCTACTAAGACTTTATGAATAACTCTATTATTTATTTATTTATTTTTAAAATTTAAAATTTTCCAGGTTGTACCAATTCAAAGGTTTGAGGATGTGGTGGTGGAGCATGGGGTGGGCATTCCTCAAGTGACCATGGGGATGACCTCTTACTCTGATGGCCCTGCTGCCAATTCAGGATTATCCACGGATGGCGAAGTTCGTCTTGTCCCAGATCTTACCACAAAGGTTACACTTCCTTGGTAAGTTTGACATCCACTTTGCCCCTAATAAAGTAGAGCATACTATTCTCATGAGCACACGTGGTCGTCGTTTCCTATACATGGACTTAATTAGTTCATAATTTAATCACCTAATACTCGATCATGAAATGGGACATTATTAAAATAGTGTGTAAAAAAAATGTGTGTAAAAAAATGGAAAGCAAAAGTCACTTTAACCCCAAAAGGGACCAAGGTATTTTTGAGGAATCTTCACTTCATTGATCAGTAATGGACTTTTTGAGAATGTAACCGCAGGATCTTCTAAACTTAGATGACACAATGTGGTAAAACAACTGTGAGTTTTGACTTACATACGGATGAAAGTTGACTGTAGTCAAAGTTTAAAAAAATTGTCCCCAGAAGGGACACTTGGTCCTTTAGAGCGTGAACCCTTTAGTGTCAAAATAGGGCTGATTCAAGTGTATTTCTAGGTATACCTCGTTGTGTGTCAGTTAGATGCACTTTCTTTGGTCGTAACGTGTATGAGACGAGTGAATACCTAGGCTTCAAATGGAACAAATGAATCTCTGATCCATGTAGGCAATAGCAAAGTACAGAGATTTTCGTGAAGTGGGGTTGTGTTGAAATGTAGCCACTATATAGATGATGTTCTGCCTAATCTATTACACTCATAGACTCTCCCAAGCTCTCATAGTCCACTCCGGTGTGAAAGGGTTAATACATCAATTTTGTAAATTGTTGTCATCTAGTGCACTTGGTGGTGTATTCATACCCTCTTTCCACTAGTGTTGGTGTCTTCAAAAACCCTCTTTCCACTACCCTGATTTTGATGTATAGTGCCATGGGCAGTAAATGACTTGTAAATGCTGTAAGTTTTTACTTTTGATATAAATTTTTACTAAGAGCACAACAATCTATACTACTCAAAGAGGGGGATCATAGTGGACATGGTCGGTAAAAATATTCATCAAGAGTGAAAACTTATAGCATTTTCAAGTCATTTACTACCCATGACACTAAACATCAAAATCAGTGTAGTGTGTTATCTGCAACTATTTTTTGTTGTATGGAAATCATTCTTACGAGTATGACGTTGTCCTCTAATATTTTCCAGGTCTCCAGAGGAAGCCCTCGTGTTAGCCAACATGCATGAAAAGCCTGGAATTCCATGGCAATATTGCCCTCGCAACACACTACAGCGCCATTTACAGACTTTGCGCATGAGTTTCAATCTGGTGACAACTAAAACTGACTAAATTCTAGTCAATTTGGACAATTCTATTCACTCAACAAACAAGTTACATGTAATAGGACATGTAGTAGTAGAATGTAATAGGACATATAGTGGTAGGACATGTAAGCTTTGTCACATGAGTAGCGACAAAGATTATACATAATACTTTAAAAATAAAAATAAAATTAACCAGCCTTGTATCATGATAGAACTAAGAGAGATGTGTGTGCAGGTGATGCACGCGGGATTTGACATTGCCTTTTACCTTCTCAAGGAAGGATCATCCCACGAGAAGTGGGAGTTTTTCAACACCAGTCCCGGCTTTTTGTCATCAGCAGGGGTTCACCAAGCGTCGCCAGTCTTGGCTGAAATTCACGATGTTTTATCATCCCTCAACATCCACATTGAAGAGGTAATTAAACGTGCTACTCATTAAACACTAGAGTTATTAGTAAAATCAAATTTTTATTTATTTCTAATAACATATTTCATGAGAATATATGTGTGCAGATGCACTGTGAAGGAGGAGGGCAGTTTGTGGTGAGTGTTGCAGAAGCCCACGTTTTGACTGCTGCTGATAACGTTCTCCTGGTGCGCGACGCTGTCAGTGCTGTGGCTGGCAAGCACTCCTTGCGTGCCAGTTTTGCGCCCAATTTGTAAGTTCACCCTCCTTGCGTGCCAGTTTTGGTTCTGTAGTAGACCTGCAGCTTTGTTGATGATTTAGAGCTGTTTGTGAGTTTACCGGGCTGTAGATGGTTAGTAGATGTTTTCTAGTACACACCCAGGTGCTAGATCCACAACAATAGATGCAGTGTGTGTGTTGTATTTCACTTTTTTGGACTGTTTTTTTTTAATCTTGATTTCATACTTCAGTTTTGTTGGAGCTGATTTTGGGGAATTTTGGAATTGGAAGGCAAGCAAGGGCACCAGATGATGATTTTGGGAGCTCCCGAGTGCGGTTGGGGCTGTGGCGAGAGGGTGCCAATGCGCTGGGATCATCCCTGGAAGCAGCTGGTGCAGATTCAGAGCCTGACGATGCCTATGGCTTGTCTCCAGTGGGGCAGTGCTTCTTGGGCGGCCTTTTCCATCACTTGCCGGCCATCCTGGCCTTCACAGCCCCACTCCCAGCCAGGTAAGTTAAGCGGAAAGATTGATCGTTTTAACAGCAACTCTAGCCTGGAATACAAAAACCAACGTGAAATGAAGAGTTTGTCCGGGATGGTGCCAACCACTGAGGCCACTACGGCAATGGTTTTCCCAGTATCAGAGCCATTCGTAACGTCACCAAAAGTCTCAATCAGATACCCCCTCTTTTGCTACTCCTTTCTCACTTTAACTAGTTATTAGAGCAATAGAAGAGCTTGGTGGTCTCCAAACTCAAATAGTTAATTCTCAGGCATGTGTACTTTTGGTGGCAGTTCACCAACTTTGGCAAACAACAACGTCCAGAGACAGTAGCTTGAAATTCTCCTTGTGAACTGCCGTCAGTTTTAGCTCTCTTTGATAGTTTAAAAAAAGCGTTTGCATGAGATCGACCACTAGTACAAGTGAGGGTTTTTTTTCAACACTTTAAAATTTGAGTGGAAAAAAAGTGTCGAAAACTTGTGAATTTAGAGCGACGAAAACATCCCGATTTTAGACATTCAGAGCTGCCGATGTAAATCATTTAAAGAAGGGGTTCTCATATCCAACCAGTGCAAACAACATGCTCACACATGTTCTCCATGTCCTTATTGCTCCAAATAATCGGTGTCTACCTTTTTCCCAAAGGCAGTAGTCTTGTCGCTACAAAACCTTTTTCCAAAAGGCTGTAGCGGTCTTGTTGTCTTTGTATCCTTGTCCTGTAGATACTTGACAAACAGACACGTCGGTCCACTTCCCGGACTGGAGTTTTTTCTTGTTCTTTATTGCTATTGATCATCTTTGGGTGGATATGGGCCAGCTATGATGCCATGAAGAGTGGCGCGGGCCACTACCAGCACTGGGGCGTGGGAAACCTGCGGGCGCCGCTCCGGACACTGGGCTCTTCGACACAGACTCGCAGGCTGGAGATGCGGCACTTTGAGGCTGGGTGCTGCAACCCCCACTTGGCTCTGGCTGCCATTCTTGCTGCAGGCATTCATGGCCTGCGCAACCACATCCAAGTCCCCGCGCCCATCGGTACGCACCGCTGCCTCTTCCGAATCATGCCACAAAAAAAAAAAAAAACCTTTTTGTCAAGGAATGTTTACACACCAAGAGTTCTAACTTCTTTTCTTAGTGAGTCGGTTTGTTCTTAAACAACGAGAAAAACGATTCTCAGGGAGTGTGAAACGATGGCGTTGCTAGTAAGTGCTTCCTTCTCGAAGGTGGCTAAAACTACTTCTAACTTGAGTTTCAACACCGCCAAGTTCTTCTTCTAAGAGACTAGTACCATTAGTCTTAACCCTTTAGCGCCTACAAGAGTCAGAGACAATCTACGAGCGTAGCAGATTAGGCAAAACATCCAAAAAGAATCTACAACTTCACTGCATGGAAATCACTGTAGTTTGTCGATGGATTAGAGATTGGAAAGCTCATAATAAGGAGCTCGAAACACGTTCAAGAGACAATAGACTCTTGTAGAAAGAGTTACAAGAGAGAAATCACCAAAAACAAATGACCTCTTAGGCGAAAAAGGTTAAGAATAGTATCAAAAGCAAATAATTTGGGTGGTTTGATATTCTGGGTGAGTGCTTGACAAGAGATGAGATTTTCCTCTCTTATTTTTTTTTAAAAATGTTTCGTGTACAGACACAGAGCTTGGAGACGTGGACAAAGAGTCAGTGAAGGCATTACCAGGCACATTACAAGACGCAGTTGCGGCGCTGGAGAGCAACGAGGTGATGTTTGAGATTGTGGGAGGCGCATTAGTCACTGCTGTGGTTGGTGTTCGGAAAGCAGAGGTATTACACTACAAGAATGAGGATGGGGAGGTATCAAAGCAGATGCTGATGGCACGGTATTAACCCGATCGATCATATATGGGTCATTTTGGGATTAAAAACCTTTACAGAAAGTGCTACAGGCCACTTCAAAGGAAAAAAATAGACCATGACTTAGAGGTGGAGGGAGATGAGCATTTGTTGAGACCATTGCCACTGCAATCGGAGCGAGCATGGGCGAAATGAGTTTGTAGATTTTCGCGCTGAAATGTATCCACTGCCATTCTGCATGATCTAGAACACTCGTAGATCCTCATAGGCTGCGAAAGCTCATCGGCCTTGAGGGCTAATCTTCATGTTTTATGAAGTTATCCCAGGGGTTGATAATGGGTTTTGAACTTCTTTGAGGTTGTATTTATTGGAGAGTGTTTAGTGATTTATTGGAGCAAAGATATGTGGATGGTATGATATACCGTTATGTGTACAGTTTGGAATCAGGTAGGGAATGAGTGTAAGTTATGTGGTCTACAAATATGAGATATTCTCCATAATATTCTGGGGCGGCCTTTTGGGTTTTTGGAATAATTGTATAGTGATTTGTTTCTTTTTTAATAAGTCGTGTTCACTTTACCAGTGAGATACCTTTAGTTATTCCCTCCAATCGGCTTTGAAGACAAATAAAAGAAAAAGAAAAAAAAGAGGCTTTGATTTGTGGTACAACATGACCTTTTCTTCCTCCTCAAAGGTGGCTAAAATCACTTCTAATTTGAGTTTAGAGACCATCAAGCAAATCCATTGATCTAACAACTACCGAGGGTGAAGTGATAGTAGTTCTAGAGATTGAAACGGAAATATCTACTTATAATCTTTGAGTGACTTTACAAATAACTCAATCGGTAGTTGAATAGAACTATTTCTTCTATCGCTAATTAATGGTGGCAAATCTAAGGCATTGTTGAATCGTTATGTAGGTTTCAATTTCTACCACAAGTCATTGTTAGCCAGACCCTCGAGACAAGACCCAACCGGCCCCGGATGCCATGTTCCACGGAGTGCTGCATCTCGTGCCCAACCGTGTTGGTGCTCTCATCTTTCTTCTCCATTTTTTGATCATCTCCCTCCACTACACTGAAAATGATGTTTAATGCATACACACTATATGATTTGGAAGTGCTATAATTCTTTTTACTTTTGATGAAGATTTTCACGGAGAGCACAACTATCTATACTACTCAAAGAAGCGGATCATTGTAGAGATAGTGGGTAAAATTATTCATTTGGAGTAGAAAGTCGTAGCATTAATAAATCAATTAGTGTGGATACACTAAACATCATTTTTAGAGTATTGCATTTCGGAAGGTACAATTAATATTAAGGTATGGCCCCCCCATAACCAACAAAAACCCATAGCCAAGGCCTATAAAATTGGGGTATATCCAACCCTCTTCCATCCCATTACCACCAACTAAGCTCCAAATGGAGGTTTGCTATTAGTCAAGACCCTTACTTTTGGTCGTTGGTTACGGGGGGTACCTACTGCTAGCCACCCACTGAACACCCACTGAACATGGCTGCATAGTTTGAAAATTCATAACTAATTCAGTTTTCATCAAAAATTTATGAAATCACTTGGGTTGGAATTGTGATTCTATTGGCTATCTCTGAAAAATAATAGTATAATTATCTCCTCTCTCTCCATATATGCACATTCCTTAACTTGTCGGTTTTCGGGGGGCTTACCATAATGTCAAGAGATTTGAAATTTCAGACTGGCTGTCCTATTGCACACTTTTTCTGTGTTGCGGTGGGAAGGTGTGCAATAATCAACTTCCAGCAGGCTTTACTTGTGTCCAAAAAAAAAAAAAAAAAAAACTTCCAGCAAGTGTTGTGAGCAGAGTTATCTTTAGAAGGGCAACGTGGAGTGGGCTAGCTAGCTAACTTAGCCATGGGCCTATGGCAAGTAACATTGTGGGCCCCCTCAGACTTGTGCACCACCATTAACAACCGCAACATTCAACGCCTTTTGTGGAATTTGATATCACAAGGGACAAATGCAAAAAATATAAGAATTAGAAAGCAATTTTTCAAATGTAATACCAAGGTGCTATATTGATAGAGTTTAAAAGCTCAAAAATCACTTGGGTCTTGGATAGTGTTGTAGAGTATGGGTACTTGTCGTGGGTTGGGTTGGAATTTAGTGCCACCTCCCCTAGGAATTGATAGCAAGTCAAAGAAAGAAGGCACGTCATGCATGACTAACAACGGGTGACCCTAAACTGCATAGTCCACCAATGATGAGCTCGTGTGAGGTGGAGCAATTTAAAAGTGTGCACCTTCATGATCCTAAACCGCTACTAGATGTTTCTTGTTAGAGTTATCGGAATTTATGTTGATTAATTTTGTGTTAGAATTTCACCGTTTTATGCATAGTCTAGAAAATAGGTTTTGGCAAGGAATATGGTTTAAAACTCTTATTTTGTTATTTAGAATTCTTTGGAAAGTGATGCAAAGATACCATGACTTTTGACCTATTTTCTTGTTTTTAGTTACTAAAATCAGCCTTACATAGCTTTGAATCTCTATGGAGGAAGAATGTGGCTAAAATTCATGGTACGATACGACATCTCCTTTGTCCTTCTCAAAGGCAGATACACCTAAGTGAAGATACATGTTCTAGCTAGTAAGCATTATTATATAATTTAAGGTGGAGTTAATATATGGGATATTTTTGACAAAATGGCAATTGAAAATCATGAAGCCCCCATGACCAATTTATGATTTTCTTGAGTTGTATAAATACTTTATTTATCTTTGAATTTCAAACTTCATGATCTTGTGCCTCAAATCATTTTAAGCATAATGAACTACCTATATCTATATATTTCCAAGACTGAAAATAGTTATATAGATTGGTACAAATACCTCTACCTTACTTCTATCTTGGATTTTAAAACCATCAAGTTCTTCCATTGACTGAAGTGAAGGATAGAACATCAAATTCTTTAGTCGATCTAATTGGTATAAAAATTAAGGAAAGAGTGAGGAAAAAATGGAGTACTTTTGAAAATATGGGGGTGATCCTTCACGTCACCGCCTACTTTATAGTCGTACGATAATAACTAGGGCCACATGGAGAAGGTGACATGGTTTGAGAAAGGTGTGAGGGAGCTACGGTCAATGCGTAGAAAACTTGGAGTGCTAAAGGGTAGTTCTAGCTTGCATTGGATAGGGCCTAGATATGTTTATTTCCTACTGATTCCCATGCGTCTCATTGGTATGCAAAAAGATAGCATGAAATGTAAAAGTTGAAATTTAGAGTGTGCTACACAGAAAATGTCAAGCTAAGCTAAGAGGTAAATAAATCCTAACACTAAATGTACGCATGTAACGTTTTCCTAGTTCAAAAAAAAGTAAAATTGAAAAATACAACTAGATTTATGTACCATTAACCACATTTAGACCTCAAGCGGCATTTAGTGTTCGTGTTTGTATTCAATTGATTGCTGAAACTAACTAGTGTAGTATAAGTAGTAGCGCTACCCTCAACAAACTTAATAAGGTAACTCCTTTAAGTAACCGATCAAAACCCATAACCAACACCTGTAAAATTGGGTATATCCAACCCATTTCCATCCCAATACCACCCATCCAATTCCAAATGGAGATTTGCTATTAGTCAAAATAAGACCCCTTACTTTTGGGCATAAGTACTTGTTGGCGACCACCGGCTAAAAATGGCAACACACTTTTGAAAATTCATAACAAATATAGATTCCATCAAGAAAACTTAAAATCACTTGGGTTGAAAATTTGTGATTCCATTAGCCATCGCTGAAAAATAAATGTATTATTATATGATATGTCCATAAATGCACATTGTCGGTTATGGGGGTCTGCCAACAACGCAAGAAAGAAGATAAGAGAAAGAAGGCAAGGACAAAGAGAAAGAAGGCAAGGTTAGAGAGAAAGAATGAAGGCAAGGTTAGAGAGAAAGAATGAAGGCAAGGAAAGAGAGAAAGAAGACAAGGTTAGAGAGAAAGAATGAAGGCAAGGAAAGAGAGAAAGAAAGAAGGCAAGCAAAGAGAGAAAGAAGGCAAGCAAAGATAGAAAGAAGGAAGGCAAGGAAAGAGAGAAAGAAAGAAGGCAAGCAAAGAGGGAAATGAGGAACGCAAGGAAAGAGAGAAAAAGGAAGGCAAGCAAGAGAGAAAGAAGGCAAGCAAAGAGAGAGAATAAGGCAAGGAAAGAGAAAGGAGAAAGGCAAGGAGAGAGAAAAAAGGCGAGCAAAGAGAGAAAGAAGGCAAGGAAAGAGAGAAAGAAGGAAGGCAAGGAAAGAGAGAAAGAAAGAAGGCAAGGAAAGAGAGAAAGAAAGAAGGCAAGCAAAGAGAGAAATGAGGAACACAAGGAAAGGGAGAAAAAGGAAGGCAAGCTAAGAGAGAGAAAAGGCAAGGAAAGAGAAAGGAGGAAGGCAAAGAAAGAGAAAGAAGGAAGGCAAGCAAAGAGAGGAAAAAGGAAGGCAAGGAAAGAGAAAAAAGGAAGGCAAGGAAAGAGGAAAAAGGAAGGCAAGGAAAGAGAAAAAGGAAGGCAAGGAAAGAGGAAAAAGGAAGGCAAGCAAAGAGAGAAAGGACAAGGAAAGGGAGGAAAAAGGCAAAGAGAGAGAGAAAGAAGGAAGGCAAGGAGAGAGAGAAAGAAGAGGGCAAGGAAAGAGAGAGAGAGAGAGGGAGAGAGAGGGCATGCATTGCCGTGGCGTCGCAGGCGCATTGAAAACCACGCGATGGCGATGGCGATGGCGTACGCGATTGATCGTGGTCTCACGATGATGCACAGGTCGCAGCGGAATATCATGCCGCAATTGGCAACACGCCCCCACCACCACCACCACCACCGCTGCTACCGCTACAGCTGCTGCTGCTGCTGCTGCTGCCTCCAAACCACCGCAACTTCTTAGCGTAGCACTCACCACTCACAACTCGCCAGCACCAGTCCAGGCACCCGCACAAGTGAGCAGCGCCGCGTGCATGAATCGGTGGGCTGTGGAGATGGGGCGTGGCGATGGCGGAGGGCGCGGTGCGATCTAGAGAGAATTCAATTGCTGTCTGGAGCGTGGTTTTTGTGGCGGTGGAGACGCGGTAAGGCTTGTGGAGGTTGTTCTTGTGTGTGTGTGTGTGGGGAAGGTCGGTAGAGTTTTAGGATGTTGAATTGCTAGTTTTGGTGGTGAGATGTCGGGTGGTTTGCTGTGGCGGAGGTGAATTCTGGGTTTGGTCGTGAATTGTGCGTCGTTAGCATGGGAGGGGGCGGTGTTCACGTCATGTGGGGTGGGCGTTGCAGCGCGATGATGTAGTAGCTGTGCCGCTAAAGGTGTGGATGTGCGTAAAGCAACGCGCGCTGTGCGTTTTGGTGTCTGGGGATGGTGAATTGGGGAGATTTTTGTGGGGCGAGGGGGTCGTGGTCGTGAATTTGTGAATCTGTGAATCTGATGATTGGATTGGTTTGTGACCTAACTCGGGGAGCACAGTCGCCTGGCTTTGTAGTGTGGTCGACCGGGCGGCAACGCTATGGGCTTTCTATGAAGCAGGAGCGTAATGCTGGCGTTCGGCTGAAGCGCGAGAGGGGCGAGAGTATGGATAGTAGGAGATCTGGATTGAGCAGGCAAGTGCAAGGGAACAGCTTTGTCGCGTTTCCTGGAAGGATGGAAGAGCGGCCTCTGGACGGCGGCGGCGATCAGGCGTTCGGCTCGTTATTCATGGAGCGTCAAGTCATGGAAGACGGAAGCAGGAGTGGGGTGAGCGACATGGGCGCTGCGAGCATGATGTCGGATTCTCCCTATATGGACCGCGAGGGCTACCGAGACGACGCGCACGTGCAGAGCAGCAGCCGCAACGTGGTGGGCGCATCGGACGCCTTCCTTTCGGGTGGCAGCAGGGGCCACGCGGTTTACGACCATCTGAGTGAGGAGCGGCATTTCGGCGCAGCGAGGCAATCGTTGTATGGCGTGGGAGGGAGCCCTTCCCTGGAGAGATCTTCTGAGCACGTGGGCAGCAGCAGCTCCAGGAGCGCAGCGTGCAAGAGGAAGAGCTGTGGGCCTGTGGCGCCCGGCAACATGTCGTCTCGAAGCGGGTCCCCTCGCAGAACCGGGTACCGCGATGGCTACATTGGGCGGACTGGGGGCAGCAACGGGATGGGCATGCGCACGAGCGGCGTGGGTGGGTCGTCTTCGAGCCCTGAAGCCGTGGGTTCGAGCTCGTCCCCTTCGGACGACATCTTCCTGGGGCGGTACGGTGAAGTACCTCCAATGGCTGAGGATTCTGTTCCGCGGAGAATGGGCTTCGGAGACGAGTCGTCTCCCGACTCTGCGAGGGAGGGTCGTTACGGGAAGTCGGTAGCGGGGGGCAGCAGCGGGATCCCGAATTCGCAGAGGACCAGACGGAGTGGTGGCGCTAACGGAGTGGTGCTGAACAGTTCCGGATCCTCTCCCTTCCCTCGAACCGTGAGGCGAGCAATGCCATCGCACGAGAATCTTCCTCGACGCACACCTGTCCCGGACTCCTCCATGGCTGACAACGGTCTGGGAACGTCCAGCAGCGGCAGCCCGTTCGAGCAAATGCTGCAAAGAAGCGAGGGCCCTGTGCTGGGAGGAGGGCGGCTGCGACGGAGTGAAGGCCCGGTTGGTGGAGACCGGGCCATGGCGAGGTACCTGGAGAATAGCACTCGAGGTGGAGGTGCGGGGCTGGAGAGCCGGTTGCGGAGCCGTGTGCTGAGCCACCACTCCGATCTGATGTCGCAGTCATTGCAAGCGATGTCGCAGACAGCTCCGCACCCGGGTGGTTCATCGACGCCTTCTCCCTCGAGGCTGCCGCCGCACCCGCCATCACTACGTGGCAGGCTTCACGGGAGCAGCCTGCAGTCGCTGCTGCCGCCGCCGTCGTCGGCTTCTGGGTCTGCACCGTCGCGCTTGGCTCCGACTCCGTCTTCACGGATGCCTCCGAAGCCGTCCTCAGTAGATCCGCTGTCGTTTGCGCCTTCGACCGATTCTCTGCCATCACCCGCGGCTCTGTTCCGAGGCTCTTTGATGCACGGGTCGTCTCCAGCTGGGCTCCGGGACCGGGAGTTCATGTCTACTGCATCGGAGGGTTTTCTGGGGACGCCGCTCCGGGGGCTGCAGATATCGGCAGGGGATGGAGGGTCACAGCCACGTCTCGGTCCCGAGGGACTCGCCGAGGTTGGAATCTGACCAGCTGGCGATGAGCTGTATGTTGAAAGGTCCATACATACGGAATAGTTTGTGCTTGAGTTGAGGATCCCGGAGTCTTCTTTCTACTAATTGGTGGCACTGGCGTGGAGCCTTGTTGTGGGTCAGAATTCTTGAGTGGGAAGGTCAGAGCGTGGTTTCTTGCATGCGTGGGTTGTGGCATTGGGATTAATGTGTGGGAATGGTCATGACGTCTGTGCGCAGATTCTCTTAGCACTGGAGCGCGTGGAAAGAGACGAGGACCTTACATACGAGGTATGGATTGGTTGCTGAGAATTCGAAGAACGAGCAGGATGCTCGTTTTGGTAACTTTTTGGTTATCGTGTGCATTGTTCAATGGCTTTGCTATTCGGGGTTCATTGCTCTGCTTTCCTCACGTGGTTGTGCGTTCGGCTTTGTTCAGCAATTGTTGATGCTAGAGGCGACGCTCCTTTTTGGAGGAATGGGCCTGCACGATGAGCACAGTGACATGCGACTCGATGTGGACAATATGTCCTACGAGGTATGGCATCTTTCGTTTCCAAAGCTGAGACCTACGTCGTTTGTTTTGTACCAGGCCGTCTCTGTAGACGAGAGGTAATTGAGAGACGTAGCAGGCTTCTACTCTTAGCCGATTCTCATGGACACTTCAGGGGGTAGTAACATGGATAGCGAATGGTTGTGTGCGTACAGGAATTGCTGGCTCTGGAGGAAAGAATTGGCAACGTGAGCACCGGATTGACGTCGGATGCGATAGAGCAGAAGCTGAAGAAGACGTGGTACTGCTCCCTGGATGCGGTGGTTGCGCGGCACTCCCAGGAGTGCGACATCAAGTGCAGCATCTGTCAGGTCCGTGATCCATCTGATTTCACCTCTGCACCGTCACTTCACCACACTGCAGTGTTGCCACTCTTTGACTAGTCCACCGGTTGATGGTAGCGCTCACTCCTCAGTGAGTTGCCCCACTTACCGGTCGGCGTAGATTCTTTCCCTGAGCGTCGTTGGAGCTGCGTTGAGATGTGTGTGATGTTGATACAGTGCGAGTGGTGTGGATGGTTGGTTGCAGGAGGAGTACTCGGAGGGCGACGAGGTGGGCATGATCTCGTGCGGGCACGGGTACCATTGGCAGTGCATTTCGCAGTGGCTTTTGCAGAAGAACCAGTGCCCGATCTGCAAGGCTGCGGCCTTCTCGTAGAATCTGTGTTCATCTCATCCAATAACGACCTGCTTTGCATTTTGCCTCTTCCTCATGCGCTTCCAACCCGAGCCATTTTGGAAGAGGCATGAGAAGCAGGCGATGTAGTTTACAATGTTGCAAGTGTGGAAGTGCAATGTTACTTTATGTGCTGTGTCAAGTGTGGTGTTGCAGCCACTTGTTCTGACTTGGGCGGTAGATTAAACCTCAAAAGGACCAAGGCATTTTAGAAGAATCTCTATTCCATTGATTAAACCGTAGAACTTTTCGTGAATGTAACCGTAGGATCTTCTTCTAAACTTATATGAGATGATGCGGTAAAAGTCTTGTGAATTTTGACCTTGTGGATTGAATGATAATTGCAGTCAAAGTGAAAATACTTTCCCCCAAATGGACACGTGGTCCTTAATATTGAGAGAATATTATTATGAATTTTCAATGGAGTAATTCCTTAGTATCGTCTAATTTTATTACTCCAAGACTCTTCATTTGTAATCATACCATCCACCTACCACTATTTCAGCAATATTCCATAATATTATTAAGTAAGCAGGTAGGTAGATTAGGAATCATGGGATTGCAAGCGTCCTCTACCATAGTTGCAAAGTAACGTTTCATTCCTTTTCAAACACGTTTTCCAATGCTACAGTCCGATTCTTGTCCGTATCAAAACGGAATCAAAAGGAAATGAAACGTGTTTCATTGTTTCGTCCTGTCTCGTTCATCAACCGCCCGCTCTCGTTCTCGTTCACGTTCTCAGCCGCTCTCACGCTCGTTCACCAATGTGTACGAAGAGAACTTTCAAATAAATATTGTAGCATGTCAAGCACTATAGTATCATACATTGAATCTAATTCGAAATGAGCTAAATTGCTTTCTCAAAATATTAAAGGATGTACCGGGTGAACCTCTGGTTCGGCACTTCCATGCCGAATAATTAATTAAAGTGAGTAAAGGCCATTCGGCATCCAAAATAAAAAATAAATTAATTTTTGGCAAGCAATCACATATTATTAAATTTAGCACTTTTGACGACTGTGGGGTTTGAACCCAAGACCTTGGGGTTCAGAATCAAAGTCTTCATGTGTGCACTACCTTGAAGGGAGGCTTTTTCAAGCCCCACTCCCCTTTGATGTCTTCCGATGAGACAAAAGCAATAAATATATAGTTTCTTTAGTTTCGGCAATTTCATCAAACATCTTCCCACTTAATTCGGCAAACATTTTTCTAATTAATAAAAGCCAAACTAGAGGTTCACCTACGATAGTTTGATACCTCTCAATCATTACAAATATAGCTCAAGCTGAGCAAACTCCACCCTTAAATCTACATACTCTCACTAGTACCAAAATATTAAAAACACATCTACCTCAAATCAAGTTGAACTAGGTCCCAATTAATAAGTGGTGACTAAGATAAACATCTTTCCTTATATGCTACTCATTAAGTTTGAATTGAGCTAAATGTATATAACACTTGCTATTTTCACATAACAGTTCAAATTCATTCTTCAAAGAATCAAACATGTCTTCGATAATACCCTTTGCGACGTAGCTCGGTATTCTATCGATGGCAAGAAATTCTACGTCAAGAGGCTATCAACATTATTTCTTAGTTATGGGGATTTGATAGGGAAAGGAGCCAATAGCGCCAACACCCTCTTGATTGACGTTTGCTATTTAAGTATTATTGAATTGAGCTAAATAACACTTAAATAGCATAAGTTTCTAAAGAATTGAGGTCAATAGAATTTGGAGGCCACATGCACATTGTTAATCCAATATCTTTGATGCAAGCTTTTATCACACTAGTAATTATGTGTTGGTGCACCATCCAACATAAATATCAATTGCTCATTGCTAGCATGGTGATTGAAGGAAATCAATCTCTACTTACATACAATGTCCACAAAGTCCATAGCAGTGCATTGTCTCGAAAGAATTAAGATCACATAACACTTGCTAATTGTAGTGAAACTAGTCTACCCCACGAGGAGGAAGTAGTTCCATATTAACTAACCTATGACCTCTGAACATAGACTTAGTAGTGGAACGAGCACACACTTTACTCACGTGAGCCCCCTTCGGGGACCAGAGTTCTTCTAGTGAAAGCACCCCAAACCAAACCAATGATTGACATCTTTTTGACTTGACTGCTGCTGCTAAACATTGTAAATCAAATTTCTCAGAAGTAGTCGAGTTTGACGTGAATTCTAACCGATTTCAAATGAAGACGCATCGCTCCAAGTAACCAACCTCTATTGTTGCACAGTCCACCTTGAATTTACCTGGAAGCTGAACCATTATTTTCAATCATGAAACTATACACAGGACCGAATTGTGAAGGATTCACCTTTACAGAAAAACTAATATGAATACAGGTCACACTGCTAATCATGGTGACACTCATTGACTACCGTAGCCGTTCCGCAAAGAACAACAAACATTGGCGTTCGAGCAAGACAGCTGTTAAGTGAACCCTCCTATGATGCTATTTGTAATCCACACTTGAGCCATAAGATGAGAAACAACCTGATCGTAACATACATGAGTTATGATAAAAACCGAGAGAATCACTGAGCTCCAAAATTGACGACCCAACTTCGAAAAAAACGTCTTCGGAAGCCACTCATTTGCAAAATACTCTACGTCTACCTCCTCGGAAAGAGAGCTTCTAAAATTGATTACCCACCTTAATGGTACAGAGTTTTCAAGTCCTCCGCGAAGCTCTTTCTGATGTTCTCCCTCTTGAGCTTCAAAGCAGCCGTCACCAGACCACTTTCAGGAGTCCAAGGCTCAGGCAGCAGCTTAATCTTCAAAGGAATCTCAAACTTCTCCAGACGTCCTTGCTTTGCCACCTGAGTCCAATCCCAGGAGTTGAGATAGTGACCAAATAACAACCCCAGGAGATACAAATAATTCCTGTAAGCTTTGATTTTTGTTTCTATCTAGCTTTGGGTTCTAAATTTCAGAAGATTGAGTTAATTGTAAAGTTTGAACAAGATACCACCTCGTTTTGCAGCTCTAAACTATATTTCTCAACATATCTAAAATCAGCTCAAAGGAGAGAGAGACGGCCAATATTCAACATGGTTACTCTCATGTGAACTCTTTTTCTTCACTCTCAAAAGACGACTAGAAGTACTTTGACATGAGTTTAGAGACCACCAAGCTCTTCTGTTGATCTAGTAACTATTTAGGGCGAGGAAAGAGTAGTAAAAAGAGTGGATCTTATTGAAACTTTGGGTGACTTTGGAGATAACTCTAACATCAGCTCACCTTGGCGAGAGAGGACAAAACCTCTTTAATAGCCTGCGTCTGTGAACACAGTTCAGGAAAGTCGGTATACTGCACGTTAGTTGCTTGTGCCCAGTCTTCCAGTGCTGAATGTGACACCACCACAAGAGCTACACAGTAGCTGTGGTAAGGGTCTGCGTGTAACATGATGTTCTCTACGTAACTGCTTGCTTGCAGCACAGCCTCAACCTGACCCAGCACCCAGCTCGTCAGTATTTCAATCGGAATGGGAAACTAATCTGAAGAAAAAGTTCAGAAAGTCAAATTGAATACCTTTCCGAGTGACACATACTCTCCGTGTTGCAATTTCACAATGTCCTTCTTACGGTCAATAATCTCTATGCATCCATCCTCATGGAAGCGCCCAATGTCGCCCGTGTAGAACCACCTCATTCCGGTGTTGTCCACCTTAATCACAATCATCAGACCAAGAGTGAGGCCAATGATCTCAAAAATGGAATAACTGAACCATCCCCAGAAATAGCAAAGCACACTGATTATCGAACGGGCCTACAAATGGCGCACTATTTTAGAACATATTGGAAGATGCCTTATGAAGTCGAAAATGGATAAATTTCTGAATGAATACATACGCAGCATTTTTAAGTGAGAATAAACCGCATTCGTACCCTGTAAACCTCGTCAGTTTTAGCTTGATTCTTGAAGTATCCCATTGTCACATTAGGTCCACCAATGACAATTTCACCTCTGGGCATTGGTGAGTCGGAGTAGCTGTAACCACCCTCGTCCCAGTTAACCAGCTGCCAATAAAAAAACACTTCGGTGTTATCAACTAGAATGTGCGCAGAGGATCTGCAAAATAATACCAACCCTTATGTCATCTGCCACACGAAAGAAACCACTGAGAATGTCGAATACTAACACTGGTGGATAAAAAATCACACCTTGATGTAGCACATAGCAACAGGGGGCCCTACTCGGCCAACGGATAAATCCTCCCATTGACTAAAGGTTCCACCTGCGCAAGTTTCAGTGAGGCCATAACCCTGGCCGATAGGACACCTGCCACATACGTGTACCCCCACTGCAATAAGCAAACACGATATGAAGATAGGTTTGAAGAATCCATCCAGAAAGTTGATAATGTGAACAGTTAGGGATGTGCTTGTTAGAAGATAAGTTATGGAAACTTGGGAAGTAGTACCCGAAGCAGATGTTTATGAATCTTTGAGTGTCTCCTGAAAGTGGCGCACCCCCGGACATCATTCCCCTGACTCGTCCACCAAGGGCAGCACGGATCTTTTTAAACACCAGGACATTCCAGAGCATTGCCTCAAGACCCCAAGCACCAAACCAGCTCCCTTCTATGGCAGCGAACCTTCGGTTGTAGGCCAACTCAAAAAGCTTCTGAGTAATTCCTCCCTTGGAATTCACCTGCTTGTCATGAGATCAATAAAGGTGAACATTGGAATATATTAAGTGCAAACAAAAAACGTTAGTAACTCAAAAATGAAAGGTGAGAGAATGTACATCGCATGGACTTGACTCTATTCAAGTTGAAAATCAGCATAATACTTGGAACAACAGAAGCACCATTACAAATTCAAGGCCAAAATTCATAACACCAAAAGGCCTTGGACATGTCTTCATGATCAGACACAAACCTTTTTCCTAACGCCATCTCGAACGCGGTCCAAAATTGCTGGAACTGCAGTCATTAGAGTAGGTTGAAGTTCGGTCGCATCTCCTTTGGTTCCATGCTTGACCTTGCTCGAGGTGTCTGTTAGGGTCAACGGAGAACCGTATCCAATAGCTGCTCCAGCTGCAAACAATGTTGACTGCACACCAATCAGCCAAGATAGGCTCGAAGATTAGTTGGGCACCACATAATATTTGTTGAAAATTGCAGTGCTAGGTGAATACTAGGTTCCAAAGAATCATTTTTTCAGGATAAAGGTGGTGGGGAGTTCGAATTTCCACTACCTCTGCGGCAAGCTCCAAAACATGAGCGAGAGGCAAGTAGGCAAGGTACACGTCTTTGGTGCTGATTTTGGGCACGGAAGTCGTCACCCCAGCAATGGTGGCAACTATGTTTCTATGCGACATCATCACACCCTGGATGCAGAGCCACAAACAACATCACAACCGATCAGTTATCAAAATTTGAGCTCACACATTGAAACATTCCTTTTCGGCTGCAGCCTCAAGGGACAATATTCATAATTCAGTTTCAAAAACAAGAACTCAGAAGAAGTCACAGAAACTCATGACATAAATAGAGTTATTTGTTGAGTAACCCAAAGTTTCAATAAGATCCCCCTCTTTTGACTACACTTTCCTTGCTTTGATTAGATATTAGATCAGCACCAGAACTTGGTTTTCTTTCAATTAGGATCCTTCTATTCAGTTTATGAAAGAGCTTGGTGGTCTCTTAACTCAAGTCAAAGTAGTGTTAGAGAGTAAAGAAAGTATGTACATGAGATACATTAGCTGCCTTTCTTTCCTGTGAGCTGACTATAGATGAATTGAGAACTATTTAGAAATGATTTTAATGCAATTCAAATGGAAAAAGAGGGGGTATCTTATTCAAACTTCAGGCACATTACAAATAACTTCAAGCCAAATACATGCCACTTGTTCTAAAGATGACACAGACTTATAACTTTAAAATACATGTATTTATTTGTTACCTTGGGCATACCAGTACTCCCACTGGTGTACATAATGACGGCAATATCGGATGGCAGGGGCATTTCAGGTTGCACAGGGGATTGCTTCCCAAGCTTCTCCACATGTGAAAAGCAGGCCACCACCTTCCCATCCCCAGACGGCTCCGAAGTGATAGAGTCGTCTTCCATGTAAACCACCCGCTGCACAGTGGTCAGCTGTGTACCCAGGTCCATGATCTTCTTGAGCTGCTTGCTGTCACAGATCACTGTCGTCACCTCTGTCTGCAATAAGAAACAAATCGTCAAATAAATTATCATCCTCTTCAACCAGGAAGATCCAAGAACATTTGACGATACACTACCTCGTTCAAAGAATGGACGAGCGCCTCCTCGCCAAGAGAGGCGTATAAGGTGACGACTGTCAGGTTCTGACGGAAACATGCCTGGAGACGAGAAAATGCAACCTCTGTCAGAAACCACTTCTCAGAAATGGAATGCACCGAAAAGTTACAGAACTTAAATAAAAAAACTTCAAAATCTTAAATACAAGATTTTATGTCGTTTTGCCAAGACTCGGATTGCTCGTCATGACAAAAATTGACAAAAATCAACATCAAAATCCTATAGAATAACACAAGCTTTTATAAATACTATAAAACCACAAGATTTTGCATACTGGAGATGATTTCGTTTCGGCGAATACTCAGATCACTCGTCATGAAATCCACCAAAGAAATTTACAAAATTAAATTAGAAAAGAAACGAAAAACGAAACAAGATTCTGCACAATACTGTTGATTTTCGTCTTCGTCATAGGATGCACCAAAACTTTACAGAAGTCAAAAAACAAGAAAATAAAACAACAAACACAAGACTTTGCACACTGCTGATGATTTCATTTCGCCAACATTCAGATTGCACGTCACGAAAATGCACCAAAGCTTTTACAGAACAATGATAAAAAAACAACAACCAAAAAAAAAAAAAAAACAGCACGAGATGTTGCACACTTCTAGATGATTTCCGTGTTTCGCTGACGGAAATTCACACTACCTACCTGAAGCGCGAGGAACCACTCGGGGCGCGTTTCCGCGAAGATCGCCACTCGTTCCCCGCGGCCATGGCCGAGCGCCACGAGCCCCGACGCAAAGTCGCTGGCACGCAGAAACGCCTGCGCGTACGTGATCCACTGGTACTCCCCGAGCGTGACCTTCTCGAAGCGGCGCCCGTCCCCGCCGTCCTCAAACTCGCGGTGGAGCAGCACGCGCGCCCCGAGGAAGCGATTCGCGGAGAACCGGGCGCACGCCTGCTCGAACAGCGCCGCGAGCGTGTCCGCGCCCTCCCACGGCGTCTCCACGAGCCCGTCGAACCGCGCATTCCGCTTCGTCAGCCCCACCTCCCCGCCCGCGCCCTCCACTGTTATCGCCTGGCGCCTCCTCCGCCGCCGATTCTCGGTCAGCAGGTACGAAGTCACCACCACCGGCACCACCACCACAAGAAACGCTCCCATCGCTCCTCCTCCTCCTCCTGTCCTCCTCTCAATCCCTCCCTCTCCCGATCAAAGCTCGCGCTCCATCATCACTCCCATTCTACAACCTCAGCAATGTGATGAGCGAGCAGTCGATTGCGAAAGACGGAAGCCACTTCGAGCGGCGGAGAGCCAGTCGGAGTCGCAGTAGGACTGACTGTGTGACTGTGTAGGCTTTTGTTTGTAGAGAGAAAGAAAGACACATGTTAGGGCGACAAGCTCGATGTGGTCTGATCGGTCGGTACATGTGCGTTCACCTGGCAGGTAGGCAGGTAGGTAGGCAGGCGGGTAGGTACGTAGGTAGGCAGGTGGGTAGGTTCTGACTCAACTGCTGTTTTTTCCATCCAGGAGCCCCTGACCTGTCATAATGGCATCCAACAATTTAGCCACCAATCATAATCCATACTTTTGTCATCCAGCACTTATTTTTTATTTTTATTTTTATTTTTTGGGAGTCGCTACACCTACGCTGTGGGTTGCTTTTGTACATAATTAATTCAAAATCGAGAGTTGTCCAAAATTTTGGGAAATATAAAGTTTTTGTCCAGGTGATTATCCATGTAATGTCAAGGTGCTACCCTTTATAATGCATAGGTGATACCCACTGTGTCCGAGTCACTGTGTTAAACAAAAAGAACTCTTTCAACGTAGAGGTGTTGAAAGTGACCACTAGGTATGGTATTGGCAACTCGTGGCGGTCCTGTAAGGTAGAAGAAGATTTCAGAGCCATGGATTGGACCTGTATCCACTTCATTCTCTCCTCCATCCAGAAATTAGAACCAACAGTCTCTGCAGCCCCTTGAATACCTCCTATTGAGGGACTTTAAATGTCCATATTAAAGTAATCGGTTATGTGATTTAGTTTAACCCTATTTATTACGTGTCCGCTAACCAACATCATATGTCTATGGGTAAAAACAAGCCAGAGACCAAAATTATCTTTCCCCATACTGTTCGCAAGAACCGGACATTCCAAGTTCCCCTTGCGATTTTGCCTGGGCAACCAAAAAAAAAAAAGTAACATGCAACCCCAATCAGGCGTTATGCCAAGTGAGGCTCCTGTGGGAGAGCTTCACGGGCTGTTCGGTTGCCTCCAACATCGGGCTACCGCCCTCCGCGTCGGGCACCTCACAAACCGTGAGGCCCTCCCACCGGGGCCTCGCCCTATACATGCGGCAGCCGTCCATGGGGGGAGCTTTTTCAGTTCGAGCTTGCTTTGACTCATGTGTGAAGAAAAGGGTGAGGTTTTCTGCAACATATGGCTGTTAGTTACTGGAAGAATGTTTGTATGTTATGTTTTGGATGGAATCATCATGAGAGCCATCTCACCATGATGGTGTGGTTCTTGTTTCACGAGCTTGTCCATTTTTTACCTTTTTATATTTATTTCTGACATATCTTGAGGACAATCCTGAGCGATGAGTTTCATCAAGTGTAGAGGGGATGACCATGTTAACCCCTAAAGGACTGACTATGAGATGAGATGCCATAATTTTTTTCTTCCTTGCATGGACAAGATCAATATACTTTGAATTGTCTTCTTAGGAATTAATCATTAAGTCTCAACAATGATTCCAAAAACCTGAGAGGTCAACTTAAACCTATTTTTACTATTTTTATCTTGAAGTTTAGTACAACAATCATGGAGGAATCATCCTCCCAAACGGGATGCCGCCCTTAACACTGGTTGTTCTAGAATGCTATGAAAACCTAGTCATGAGAATTGGAAAATACCCAACTGCAACGAGTGTAATTCTCCACAAGTGTTGCTGAAATCAAGTAAATGATTTACAAAATGAAGTACAAGGCAAGTTGAAGACTAAAAAACTACTCTACTGAGAAGTTTGCCTGAGCCTCATTACCTGAGTGATAATGCTGCGCCATCATGCTCGCTACCTTCCGTTGATATACATCTTGAACAATGTGCACCATCTCCTCGAGCCGTTTGACAGGATAAGCATTTCCTGTTTGATCCACAGGGCGCTGTGTAGGGTGAGCGGGCTCCTCCAGAACCACGGATAGCTCATCTGGTTTTCGGAGTAGCAAACGGAACGTTGGCAAGAGCTCATAACAATTCTCAAACAAAGAGCGCCGGCAGAACACATAAAGTCCAAGTCGGGCACGTGACATGGCCACTACTAATCTTCTGACGTCCCTGAGATGGCCAACGACCCTGGTGCGCACGAGAGATAACAAGATGTAGTCATTCTGCTGCCCTTGGAACTTGTCCACCGTTGTCACCTTGCTAGGCCGGCCAAACAGAGGGTTGTTGCTGCACTTGTTCGCAATCACGTCGCGGATGAGCGACTTCTGCCCGTTGTATGTGGTTAAGATTGAAATTTTCTCCGCTGGGTACCCAAGCAACCGCATATACATAAATACACTCACCACGTACTCTGCCTCACCCAGGTTTTGGTAGAAGTGCGGAGAAGGCTCTGACTCTCCATATCCTTCATAATCCTCCACATTGATGAGCTGGTACTCGTGGCCGAAGCCAGTGTTGGCCAAATGGTACGCAGGATCTTGTTGCACGTTGGGCAGATCTCCAAGCTCCTTGTATCGCCAGTTGTAAAGCTTTGCGATGCTGGGTCGCGCTCTGCCCTGTGCGTTCAGCTGGATGTAGGGAACCCCTAATCTCACAAAACGAGTGAATAAACTTTGATCCAAATGGCTGTATTTGTTTAAAGCCACGTTCTTCACCACAGGAGGGAGCTGATGATGATCGCCGATGAGGATGCAGCGCTTCAACCGCGCACGGCCATCTGTATGCCGTTGTAACAGCATGGGAATAAAAGTCTCAATCTCTAAAATCTGAGCGCTTTCCTCCATCAACAGATTGTCGTACTTGAAATTCAATTCCAAGAAATCACGTCTCTTCAGAGCAGCGTGGGTGCATGTCATAGCGACTATCTTGGCCTGCTTCGCCATCAGATAGTTGGCACGGTCAGCTGTTGATTTGAGCAGCTCAAAAGCGCGACATTCTTCGAGTTCCTGGAACATGGTCTTCAAATGGCGGAAACATCCTGTGGCTGCCTCCATGTCTGCGACATAGGATGTCCCTGAGAAAAGCGGTCGAGGGGTGTCATTGAAGTATTCTTGAAACGGAAACTTCTCCTTGACAACACCTGCGTCGCGTGATTCCTCACAGGCCGCCATAAACTCCTCCCAGCGCGAGAGCACATGTAGGAGCCAGAAATATGCTGCTGTCTCACAAGTATACGCAGCATCTTCAGGCACCTTCAACGTCCTGGCCAGCCTCTCCACCTCAGTCAACAGATCCAGCCTCCGTTTTAACATCGCATTCACCCGTCCTAGCCGACTCATGGATTGATCCGTATCCAACTCTTGCTCCCCCTGACCCAGACGCAACAGATACCTTGCGGGAACATCCCTTTGCATGATCTTCTCAAAGATGTCATTCAGTGCCTGATTGGAGTGAGTAATGATCAACGTTCGCTGCATGGGGAAGTTATGGTACAGCAGATGCAGAATTTGCACGGCTGTGTCCGTCTTACCAGTTCCTGGTGGACCCACAATCGTCGTCAAGCCGGGTTGCACGCCTGAAAGTACAGCGTCTACCTGCACAGGTGTGAACTTCACCGTGTTCTGCTTCGGTTGGTCTTGTGGGTAAGGGCCAGGATCTGGAGGCACATAGCTCTTCACTACAAGCTGTTGCGGTTGGTTTGCTGCAACATCAGCACTCGCATCGACTCCCTTTCTTTTACCCGCTCTAACCTTCGTCTCCGGTTTCTTCACCTTGGGGAACATAACCTGAAACGGAGGTTTCGGATCGGAATCTTTGTCACCCTCAGGAGTCACGAAGGTCGTCTCATAAGAAGGAAAGCTCTCCCGAAGATGTTGAGCATCCAAAAAAGTGTCCTTAAAGTCTACAAGCTCAAGAGGATCCGGCATTTTTCTCCACTGGGCGGAGGCAGGGTCGCCATAGCCTAGGAGGATGTCATGCAACCACGTCGGCACAATCAAGTCCTCATTCATGAGATCTCGAATGGACTCTAGTATCGCTTTGAAGTTATTCTCTTTCGGCTTCCTCCTCATCAAGAGATTAAACGTCCCGTAAGCATTCTGGTCCATGTCGCCACTAGCAGCTGCATTCATATCGAGCTGATACTGCACATTATCAAGACCTACAACAACCGTCCTCGCTTGCCCAGCGGGGGGCTTCCACTCCTCACGCTTGATTCTTCCCGTAAAATCGTTCATGAGAGTGCCATCTTCATCATGTAGTTCAATAACCTCACAACCGCGCACAAACTGAAGCCCAAACTGTTCAGGAATACTTAATTTGGCTAATTCTTCTTTGCTCTTCAAAATCGACGGGACTCTTATAGACAGCAAGAACAGAACATCATGCTCCTTCAAACCATCCCATTCTGATCGGTTGTCTCCCCTCAACCCCTTCGTGGTAAAGCTAACCTCTGCAATGACTGCAGCTGGTTTGTTTTCACCAATTTTCGCAGCCTTCACTTCCGAAATCTTGAAACCCGTAACTGGAGTTGCCATTCTGGACCACCCGGAGAAAGCTGTTTCACCATCATCCCCATACCTTGCACCCATCCGCTTCAAAACGTCATGAATATCCTCTCGGATTTCGTATGTAGACTCCAATCTAAAGAGATTAAAGTTGCGAAGCAGATAATCATGTAGCGTAAGGAACTGCAGGTTCAACTTTGGCAATGCCAGGGGCCCCGCGCCTGTGTAAATAATGCTTGGGATCAAGTTTTCATCCCACATCACTGTCTCATTCGGGTACAGAGGCAAAGCATTGATCGATTCTCTCTGAGACTGGCGTCTCTCGAACGACGTCACAAGAACCTCCTTCAAAAATTTCACCCTATTTGCCCATGGATCCTCTGCTGATACTAACTGCAGACTTCTGCAGACCAGATGCTTGAGCTCATCAGCACTCATTGCCGCTATCGACTTAATGAGCTGACTCCTTTTATCTACAAAGCCCACATTCGACAGCGCCAATGGCTGAAGCTTCTGGACAGCCTTGAACAAATAAAGCTGTAGAGCATGAACACGGGAGCTATGATTCAATTCCACATCCTCAGGGTTGAACTGCGTCCCGGTTTGATCATTGATTTCATAGTTCTGGTAAAACTCGAGCAGGTCAACCAACTGCCGGAACAAATCCCCACGCCGATGTGCATATAACTCACTCAACCGGCTCTTCACAACGATCGCCCTGTCCTCCACTAACGCCCGAACGAACCTCCTCGTCGGAAGCTGACTCAGTAAATCAACGAGAAACTCTGCAAACCGTTCACAGTAGAGCTGCGAATCCGCGTCAACTGTGACAGCGCCTTCTCCATCGACCTCCATGTCATGGTCGCCAGTCTGCACACAAGACTGCAGCACGTCTAAAAACTCTTCCAACAAGGTCGGTAAAAACTTCACCTCTAGCTTCTCCATCACGGGAACAACAGCCCGCTTCTCCTCTCGCGCCTTCTTCTCCGTGCGCACCTCCTGCTTCAGCAACTTGCGCCAGTGATCCACCAACTGAGGATGCTGCACGAACTCCATCCTGAGCCGCCCGGGCGAGAGGCTATGCCAGAGCGACAGCCCGACCAGCCTCAGAACCGGAACGCGCACCTTCTCGTCCTCCAAGCTCTGAAAGCAATGAATCATAAACAACAAATAATTCGTCTTTTCGCGTATCGTCATACTCCGCTGCTCCTTATCCTCCTCCTTCAACGACAACACCCGCTTGAAAAACGCCTGGAACACCTCCTCCCGCTCGTGAAAACACGACCACGCCGACACACTCTCCCGGAACTTCTCATTCACCATCAATATGATCGACATAACGTGCTCCAGCGACGCCGTGTCCGCATCGAACCGCGGCCACAAATAATTCTCCAAATACTGACTAATCTCTAAAACCCTAACCCGCTGCGACGACGTCGCCACATTCAGCTCGTTGTTGTAGATCTCTACCACCAGATTCGCGTCGAAGTCCTTGCTGTTCCAGCTCTTCCACTTCTCCCGGTACGCCTCCAGCTCCTCCAATGTCATCTTGCCGAGCGACATTGTGGACCGATCGCCTTAAACCCTAAACCCTCAAAACGTGCAGCATCAAGAGTAGTACAAAATTTCCGGCAATGAAACGGCTGGTGGCGAGTAAGAGGGGAGATTCGGCGGCGGCCGGGGACTTAGAGAGCGCCCGGAGCAGAGAGGCCGGGCGAGGGTTTGGAGACGTCGGAGATGGCGAAGACACAACTTCTTCGCCACAACAAGCGCGGGCGGGAAAGTGACGAGAAAACACGCTTGAGAGTTCTCTTCACAGAAAGTGGTGAACGAGCGTGAGAGCGTCTGAGAACGAGAACGGACGACGAAGGCTGGCGAGCGACGAGAACGGGCCGTGGACGAACGAGACAGGACGAAACAATGAAACACGTTTGATTTCCGTTTGATTCTATTGTGTTGAAAGAAGAAGAAGAACTCTAAGTTGACCGGCGTGAATATAAGGTAAACCCCCCATAACCGTCAAGTTAAGCAGTTTGCATATATAGAGAATCTAGATAATAATTAAATTATTTTTCAGTGATAGCCAATAGAATTACAATTTCAAACCAAGTGATTTCATATTTTTCCGATGTGTTATGAATTAGTTATGAATTTTCAAAGGCACATGTGAAGAAAGTTGGATGAGCGTCAGTAGGTGGGGGCCATGACCCTTCCACAAATGGCCTAAAACCGCATGCATAACAACCAAAAACCGGCAATGAGTCAACCTTAAACTAATTCTAGAAATATTCCATTTTCTCCACTCTTGCATGTACAATAAGTCTAGAAGATCCCATTCCCCTAAAACCACCTACTGTGCATCCAATTCATGCCACCCTTGCCTTTACTCCCGCCATTAAAAATAGAGAGTTGATTACATGTGCATGTAGTGGCGGTTTTTAGTGAAAAAGTAGCTATCGGCCATGGGATATTGGCGGTTTTAGGGTGGCTTACCTTAGTGTTTGTTCATTCTCTCCTCTAAGAAGAAGAAGAACGCCGGTTCCCGAAGGGGGGCCGGCGTGAGTGAAGTGTCCGTTCATTCCACCACTAAGTCCATGCCCACCGGGCATGGCTTAGTAGTATGGAACTACTTCCCCCTTTCGAGGGTAGACACTATGTACCTCTCTCCACTATGCCTATGGCCACTAGACATTGGTTAGTGTAATGACTTACTTTCCCTTTTGAGAGCAAACACTTTTCTACACACTAAGTGCTTCCCTACATTTTGTTAAGTGCCTTAGAGGCAACCCACATGTCATCTCCCCCAAGGGCTTTGTGGGGTACTCATATAATGAGGTCCTGAGACCCCCCACCATAGTTGGATGGACTATGGTGGTAGGCACCATGCTGGTATTTGGACATGAACTCACACCACCACATTGGTGTGCCATGATCTAAACCCGAAAGAGCCCACTAGGCTTAGAACAAGAAAGGTACACGCATCGAAGCACGGGCCCTGCCGGACGGGCCACGCAGAGTTAGACAAGGCCAAAGCTGGGCTAGGCTGGCTGCCAAATTGACAACCAGCCACTCAATTCAAACAAAAATCAAACAAAGGGCACTATCGAAAAAAACAAAAGTGAGGGGTGAAGCCAAGGAAAGGTGACACACCCACATAACCTATTCCAGATGTCACAAGCTGAGGTAGAAGTAACGGTGCCCATCAACAAGCCACCAATCCATGGCACGTCCATCGAGTTGTAGTTGTAGCGCGCTTTCGATGTACACTTCCAACACGTGCCATAATCCAAAACACCACACCAAGGTTGTGGTGCCTCTATTGTGAAACAGATAAGAAACGGATTGTAGCATTGAAGCGTTTTGAAACACAATATGAAATGTGGTTCTAAATGACATTGTTGCAACGACAATAGAGGATGCTAAATTGAATTTGGTCTAATTCCATAGACTTTATTATACTATGGATTCCTTATCCAATTACCATAGACTTTATTATATTATGGATTCCTTATCCAAATACCATATACTTTATTATATTATGGATTCCTTATCCAATTACCATATACTTTATTATATTATGGATTCCTTATCTAATTACTATATACTTATAATAAAGTACTTTTACTTTGTTATCAATATTCCTTAAGATTATAACTCTGCACCTTGGTTTCTTTGAAGCAGGCAATCAATGACACCACAGTAGGACACTGCTAATGTTGAGAGCAAAAATTCCCAAAATTCTAATCTCTCTTGTGATACACTCGATGGACAAAAGGAAGCGGGTGCTAAATCAAGAACTAAAAACACGCCCAATTTACAAGTCAGAACAAGTGGCATTCTTGAAACAGCACATAAAGTAACATTGCACTTCCACACTTGCAACTTTGTAAACAACATCGCCTGCTTCTCATGCCTCTTCCAAAATGGCTCGGGTTGGAAGCGCATGAGGAAGAGGCAAAATGCAAAGCAGGTCGTTATTGGATGAGATGAACACAGATTCTACGAGAAGGCCGCAGCCTTGCAGATCGGGCACTGGTTCTTCTGCAAAAGCCACTGCGAAATGCACTGCCAATGGTACCCGTGCCCGCACGAGACCTTGCCCACCTCGTCGCCCTCCGAGTACTCCTCCTGCAACCAACCATCCACACCACTCGCACTGTATCAACATCACACACATCTCAACGCAGCTCCAACGACGCTCAGGGAAAGAATCTACGCCGACCGGTGAGTGGGGCAACTCACTGAGGAGTGAGCGCTACCATCAACCGGTGGACTAGTCAAAGAGTGGCAACACTGCAGTGTGGTGAAGTGACGGTGCAGAGGTGAAATCAGATGGATCACGGACCTGACAGATGCTGCACTTGATGTCGCACTCCTGGGAGTGCCGCGCAACCACCGCATCCAGGGAGCAGTACCACGTCTTCTTCAGCTTCTGCTCTATCGCATCCGACGTCAATCCGGTGCTCACGTTGCCAATTCTTT
Organism: Bryoerythrophyllum caledonicum; assembly: GCA_963971425.1. Taxonomy (NCBI): domain Eukaryota; kingdom Viridiplantae; phylum Streptophyta; class Bryopsida; order Pottiales; family Pottiaceae; genus Bryoerythrophyllum; species Bryoerythrophyllum caledonicum. The sequence continues at coordinate 16,583,141 of OZ020521.1, read as the reverse complement.
CCTCCAGAGCCAGCAATTCCTGTACGCACACGCCCATCGTTCCCTCTCCATGTTAACCGCTGCATCATCGACTATAAAGGTGCGATGGACTCCGTTATTCAGCTCAGACGACTACCACCTCTCTGATGTGTCCTTAGGAAAACTCGTCTTAATTGATAAAGCAGACTAAATAGATCCCAGCATTACTTACGAAAGATGCCATACCTCGTAGGACATACTGTCCACATCGAGTCGCATGTCGCTGTGGTCATCGTGCAGGCCCATTCCTCCATTCAGGAGCGTTGCCTCCAGCATTAGCAGTTGCTGAACAAAGCCGAATGCACAGCCACGTGAGCAAATCAGCCCAATGAATCCCCGAAGAGCAAAGCCATATCAAAATGCACACAATAATCAATGATCCAAAAACAAGTATCCTGCTCGTTCATCGAATTCTCAGCAACAAATCCATACCTCATTGGTAAGGTCCTCGTCTCTTTCCGCGCGCTCCAGTGCTAAGAGAACCTGTGCACACAACCATTTCAACCCATTGATCTCAATGCCATAACCCACGCAATCAAAAGCCACGCTCTGATCTAGTACCCATTGAAACCTTCTGAATGAAAACCAGACTACAAGTGCAAGGCTCCACGCCAGTGCCACTAATTAGTAGAAAGAAGGCTCCGATATCCTCAGCTCAAGCACAAACTATTCCGTCATGGACCTTTCAGCATACAGCTCATCACCAGCTGGTCAGAATCCAACCTCGGCGAGTCCCTCGGGCCCCAGAAGTGGCTGTGACCCTCCATCCCCTGCCAATATCTGCAGCCCCCGGGACTGCGTCCTCATAAAACTCTCTGCAGCCGACATGAACTCCCGGTTCCGGAGCCCAGCTGGAGACGACCCGTGCATCAAAGAGCCTCGGAACCGAGCCGCGGGTGATGGCAGAGAGTCGGTCGTATGCGCAAACGACAGCGGATCTACTGAGGGCTGCATCGGAGGCATCCGTGAAGGCGGAGTCGGAGCCAAGCGCGACGGTGCAGGTCTGAAAGCCGATGGCGGCGGCGGCACCAGCGACTGCAGGTTGCTCCCGTGAAGCCTGCCACGTAGTGATGGCGGGTGCGGCGGCGGCCCCGAGGGAGAAGGCGTCGATGAACCACCCGGGTGCGGAGCTGTCTGCGATATCGCTTGCGATGACTGCGACATCAGATCCGAGTGGTGGCTCAGCACAAGGCTCCGCAACCGGCTCTCCAGCCCCGCACCTCCACCTCGTGTGCTATTCTGCAGGTACCTCGCCATGGCCCGGTGTCTACCAAACGCGCCTTCACTCCGTCGCAATCGCCCTCCTCCCAGCACAGGGCCCTCGCTTCTCTGTAGCATTTGCTCGAACAGGCTGCCGCTGCTGGACGTTCCCAGATCGTCGTCAGCCATGGAGGAGTCCGGGACAGGTGTGCGTCGAGGAAGATTCTCGTGCGATGGCGCTGCTCGCCTCCAGGTTCGAGGGAAGGGAGGGGATCCGGAACTGTTCAGCACCATTTCATCGGCGCCACTCCGTCTGGTCCTCTGCGAATTCGGGATCCCGCTGCTGCCCCCCGCTACCGACTTCCCGTAACGACCGTCCCTCGCAGACGGGGGAGACGACTCGCCTCTGAAGCTCGGAACAGGATCCTCAGTCATTGCATGTACTTCACCGTACAGCCCTAGAAAGACCTCGTCCGAAGGGGACGAGCTCGAACCCACGGCTTCAGGGCTCGAAGACGACCCGCCCACGCCGCTCGTCCGCATGCTCATCCCGTTGCTGCCCCCGGTCCGCCCAATGCAGCCATCGCGGTACCCGATTCTGCGAGGAGACCAGCTTCGAGACGAGATGTTTCCGGGCGCCACAGGCGCAAAGATCTTCCTCTTGCACGCTGTACTCCTGGAGCTGCTGCCCACATGCCCAGAAGAGCTCTCCAAGGAAGGGCTCCCTCCCATGCCATACAACGATTGCCTCGCTGCGCCGTAATGCCGCCTCTCACTCACATAGTCGTCGACCGGGACGTGGCCCCTGCTGCCACTCGGGAGGAAGGCTTCCGATGCGCCGACCACGTCGCGGCTGCTGCTCCGTACATGTGCGTCGCCTCGGTAGCTCGGGCGATCCATGAAGGGAGTATCCGACATTATGCTCGCAGCGCCCATGTCCTCTCGTCGCTCGCTCACCCCACTCCTGCTTCCGACACAATTGTAGCTTTGCACTTGCCTGTTTCCGATCGGTGCTAATCCAGAGGTCCTACTATTCATACTCTCGCCCTCGCGCTTTCGCCGACGTAGTCGGTCCCGACTACATTGAACTCCTGCCCGACAGAAAGTCCAGCGTGTTGCCTCCAGGTCGGCCACTATTGCCCAGAAACTCAGAGCCCGACAGCGAGTGGCTGGGCGGTGATCCCCTCCGACAAATCGATGTGCGCGCGGAGCAGCATCCTCAGGTCCCCATCACCTTCCATTGCCATCGACTCGCATACCACTCGTCCACGAAACCATGCAACTCATTCCACTGGCCGTGAATAAAACCCTGATGTTGCCGCTGCACTCATCCGATCGCGCCGGAATGAGCTTTTGGAGGCACCTGCGACGCCTCTCGAACGCCTGGCCTGCTGCTCTGGGGACCTTCCCCAGAGCCGCGATGCCCGATTCTCAACCCCGGCGCCCACTCTCCCCACTCCTTGTGTTCACGTTGCTCACTCCTCCGTCTTCGCTGCTTCTGCTGCTGCCGCCCAAGTGATACAGGTCAAGCGAACCCTCCGGGTTTCTCCCATCTTGAGCGGAGGTCCCTTGTCGGATCCATGCCTTCCTCCATCATTGCGGAGACGGCGATCGTAGCCCAACTAGCGACTCAACAAAAGGTTATCGGTTCCGAGTCCTCTCATTCCTCCGATACCTTATGACGAGAATCAACGCCCCTACAAACGCAGTCCTGAAAACGGCGGCATGAGCCGCATGAAACCACGAATGTGCTCAAACTCACTGATGTCTGCACTCCCGACAACACCGAGGGTGTGAGCTACCTGACTACCGTAAACTCTTAAGCTGCACGTATCCATATCCTACGAGGAGTGTCGGTTCCTTGATCACGACACAAACCACAATCACAAGCAATCTCAGGACCCGAATCTCAACACGCGAACTGCTGCTTGTCAAGGGAGACTTGGTAACCAAATCACACCATCGTATGTGACGCGTCCACCAAACCATCGATGACTGACACGGAATCGGCAAATGCGTATCCTCAGCTCCGGAGTGGCAAACCAAAGTAACTTCGAGCCAAAACATTCTACAATTGGTGAATCATCACGGCCATCGGTTGCTCCATATTAGAATCGCAATAAATTCAATAGTTTTGTCTAGTCACCCATATTGTACTTGTGTATGGACTACTCACAATAGAAATAGAATCATGGGCACAACTCCATCATGCCCTACCCGGTTCCAGGTGATGGATGAAGTCGATGGTGGATGAAGTTGGCGATGAAGGATGAACGAGTGTGGTTGTGAGTGCCACGTCAGAATGATTAGTAGTGTCCTGTCCAGCGTGGCTGTTTGTTTGCTTTGACCCCAAAGCACCTGTCGGGGTCACTACACGATTTTTTTGCTAAGGGCCGGTTTACATTAGGCCTGGGGTCGGATGGAAGGCCGGCCGGATTTGCCTTCAATCCGGCCTTCAATCCAGCCCCAAACAATTTAAAGCGTTGAGGCCGGACTCTAGGACTGGATTTCAAATTCATCATCTTGGCCCTAGTCAATGTAAAGTGTTGGGGCCGGATTCTAGGGCCAAATTTCCAATGTTTAAGTGTCTTAGATTTTCATAAGGCTCAACTAAAAATTATAGAAGCACATATGTCAAGCCTTTGTCTTTGTTTCTTTCCTAGTTTAAAAAAAAATAGGTTTCATATATTTACTTTAGATATTTTCTTTCCTTACTACATTTAAAACCAAAAAAATAATAAGAGTATTTTTTCTATTTTCATAATTTGTATCCTTTTTCTCTTATTTTTTATAGGTCTAAAATAAAAGAGAGTGTTTTTTTCATACATATGCAACTTTAAATTCCTCTTCCTATTTTGACTATTGGAAAAAAAGAGTTTTATTTACTTTATTTGACCAAATCCCTTTTATGGGTGCATATCCAAAAGGAAGGAGTATTTTTTTTTTCAAAATTAAAATTAAGAAATTTATTAATTGACGGTAGCGATTTTATGGATCCAACGGAGGAACCAATCCGGCCCTAGATGGGAGTTTGGGCCACCCCAAACCTCGTCCGAATTGCTCCCTTGGGGCTAGAAGGTTTGGCGCCAAAACCATGCCACCTAAGGCAATACGTAGGATGAAATGTAGTTCCGGCCGGCCCCAAGTATAAAGCTCTTGGGTTGGATTTTGAGAGATTGAAAGACCCTATTGGTTGAAACTTGGAGAGTTCCGGCCGGCCCTCAATCCGGCCCCAAGTATAAACTGGCCCTAATAGTGTGTGTGAAACTAATTAGAAATACACGTTCTATTTTCATCGTTTTCAAATTAGTAAGGGTTAAATGAATTAACCACTAAACGACAATATGCTCCGGCAGAGGACAAATCGATTATGGGCAGTTTCCCACAAATTCATTTTTGAAGATAACTTCTTGAAATTTTTAGTGAGTATAGGAATATGGGTTATCTTTGCGGGATTTTATTGTATTTTATTTTTAACTTATAGGAAAAAAATTATAGTGCTTCAAACATAAAAAGCTCGCCTCTTTTGGGAGGTGGGTAGGGCACTACAGAGATGAATAGTAATACTGTAGAGTTGAAGATTCCACTTTTTTGAGGCGGGTAGTTGTGAAGGAAAGTTCTTGGCAACCTTTATTGTTTTTACTTTAAAAAGCATAGAAATTGAGGATTTTATTTTTTTTGAAAATTATTTTTTCTATTGTTAGAATAATTTCTCTTCCCCGTTTGGATTTTAGATCCAACAATTATTTCATCATTGAAAAATAAAAAATGCTTTCTTGAGTAAAGGGCCTCTTTCTATACCCCGAGTAGTTACAGGTCCATTTCTCTTATTGTTACACCTCCATTACTTGTGAATTTGGCGTGCTATGACCTAACACAAGGTAGAGCATAGATCGATTTAGTTTATGTAATGTGTAGTGCAAAAATTTGCCATGATCTTGAGTCAAAGTACGTTGACGCTGTCCGGGCACAATAGAAAAGGCTATTTTTCATTCTTCAAATGCATGTATCTTTCAATCGGTATAGTCAAAGTTTACGAAAATTTAAGGGTGATCTTTTTGTAGTAGTTAGCTTGAAAATCCAACGGTTACAAATAGTAAAAGCATGTTTGAATAAGTCTAATAATATCTCATCCCAAAGTGGTAGTTTTGGGGTGGTTTTTGTGAAGCACAAGGCTTGGTCCTTTAGAGGTTATCTGCATGGTACTAACTTTGATCAAGAGAAATAACTTGAAGTTCATTTTCCTTACATTTCAAGAAATAGTGCGTATCACATTGAATACATGCCATCATCCCAAAATAACTGCAAACTTATACAAGATTTATTCCTTAAATTTCCAAAAGTTCCCTCGGGGGACTCTAGAAGGTTTGGGCAGGTTCTTGTGGTGTCAGTTTACAACATTTTTCTTTCAAATTTTATTGAAGATAGACAATACTAAAAGCTTTGTGTGAGTTCAATTTTATTTTTGAACCCGACATTAAATGAAAAAGTTATAGGGTTTTGAAGTTCAAAGGGGGAGAGTGGGCATATCAGGCAACTCCAAAAACTTTTACTAGGACAGTCTATTGAATGTGAGATTTTCAGTAATAGCAAATAATGTAAATCCTTTCATTTTGTCAAAAAAAAATCTCTTTCCTATAGTGAAAAAAAGCATATATATCCAAGTGAAACATTTTCACAGATTGTCACACATTGTTGGGCACGGTACCAAAAAAACTTCTTCTTTTCCACATTAAACTTAGAGACTTCTTATTTTTCACTTTTAATTTTTTCCACATCATTACGTCGTGTGAACCTTCACATTGACCGTTGAGATTATCAATCTAAAACATATTAAGTTCACTAAAAAAATATAATGTGAATTGATAAATTTGAACCTACACAACTTGCACAATTTTTTTGTACACCCCTCCTCTACCTCTGAAAATTGGTGTACAAAGAACTAGTATCATCCTTAACATGATGATAAAGAATTCAGACCTTGTGTGGTGCAAAAATTTGACACCAAGTGGAGTCAAAGCCAGCTGATCCACTTAGTGCAGGGAAGAAAATGAGCTCTTTTTTCTACTTCAAACATTGTAATCTTACAATCCATCCCGTCAAAGTTTATGAAATCTTGTTAGCATGTTATTTTATAAGTTTCAAATGAGATCCTACGGTGCAAAATAGAAATAATTTTTTTATGTTTCTTCCTTACTCATTGCACTAAAACCAACAGTTTTGAAGTGTTTTGGGTGTGAAATTGTCAAAGAAATTTAGGGGTTAAGAAGCCTACACACATTGATAGTAAAGAAACCTCAAATCCCTCTACATGGGAGACAATTTCTTTTAAATTTTCTAATAAAAAAGTTTACAATGCCTTCACTTTCTCCTCGGGGGCTCCAAAGAGCCAATTGAACACCCATACTGCCACCACCGTCCCGACCGTGGGCCCCACCCAATACACCACAAAGTGCTCCCACGTGGCGTGCCAACCCTCCACGTAAGCCCAAGCGAACGCATTCGCGGGGTTCATAGCGGGCCCGGTCACCGACGCACCAGCTGCCACGAGCGCCAGCGTGGCCACGATGAGAACCCCCGTCCGCGCGACGGAGACCCGTTGCAGGGCCCATAGCACCACCAACGTGATGGCGAACGTCAGCATGCCCTCCGCCACAGTGCCGGTTAGGAGCGGTACCTGCAGCGCGGGCCCTTGGACCATGTACTGCAGCTGCGCCGGCATGGCGGCGCGGATGGCGCGGACGCCGCCCACGGCGCCCGCCATTTGGGCCGGCACGGCGACGGCGAGCGAGGAGAACGACTCGTCCGTGGTGGTGAGCACCGCGGCGAGCGAGGCTGTTGGGTTGAAGCTCGCGCCCCCGACGAGCTCGCTGAGAATACCGAAGGAGATGATGTGCAGGGACACTAGGGTTACCATGATGTAGAGCGCGTCGACGTCGAGGGAGAGCGCCAGGAGCTTCCCCATCACTGGGAGCGATGCAATGGAGAACGCCCACAGGAACGTCACGGACGCGTCCACTGCCGCTCTCCGTGCCAACCCCATGGTAACAAAAACCTAGAAAATCCTAGGAAAACAACACACGAGATTAGGACATCTTTCGAAACCTCAGGAATAGGAAAACTCTACAGAACGGAGTGATTTAATTAATACTAGAGGCGACCCGCATGTGAATTAGGGGAGGATCAAGTCAACTGCAGTGAGCCTGTGCCTATATTCGATGCACTCATTGTATCATATTATGATTTGAATTTAGAAAAAGACCTTCCACTTATCCACAATACAACAAACCCTTGCACATGAGGTCAGAACCACCGACGAAAAGCTAGACATGTCTCACCGACAAGAGGAACTGATTTGAGAGCTAGCATACCTTGATGAAGTTCTGGGTCGAGAGCTAGCAGGGACCGGAAAACTTCTTCTGGTGCACACAACGCGGTGATGGTTTAGCATTTGTGACGATCAGTCCACATGCGGATCAATTGGAGACTAAAGTACTAGTTTAACTGCCGTGAACTGCACGATAACTTTGCTAATTTTGTGTGTACAGATCGGAAAGGTGCTATTGTTGCTGTTGTCTGGTGGATTTTTTAAGGTCCTTGAGACGATGTGTGACGAACTTGAGGGGGCTGGAAAGTTCCTGCGTGATTGGTGGGACCTGTCCGGAGTCTCATTCTCCGGACCTGATCATTGCCGGAGCACTTGCTCCCATGCTTTAGACCGGATATGTAAGGTAACCCAGCCAAGAACCGACGGGCTTACAAGGATCCTAGTTGAGAGGCCAGAGTGAACAAATACTAGAATCGTAACTAAAGAAATCATTTTGTATGTCAATACAAACATTAGGTGACTTAACAAAGATCTTTCTGATATCTCCATAGTTCGAAGACATTGAGTGACTATTTTAAGGGGTGGGGCTCTTCAATTCAAACCCATCATCAACTTCCAAAGCAAGTCGCCTGTGATCTCTGATTCCGAGGTCAGGGATGTTTTGTGCAGGCAATCTGATTCCGAGGTCAAGACGAGCTTCTGGTGGCTCCCCGACCACGACAACGCGTCTGAGAAGATGCAAAAGAAGCGGGTGTATTCGGAATTCCATCCTCACAAATCATCAGAAACTTGGCTTTCTCTTAGACTTGGTGAATTCATGGATGCTGCAAACAAGTACCATCTGACAGAAGGCAGTTTGTATCATCACGCATCGCGGTTGGTGTTTAGGAGTTTGCCGACGGGTGTCAACAAAAGTATGAAGTTGTTCTCAACACTCGGAAGTTTGGTTTCCTGCTCGGTCTCGAACTGTTTTCCGATGGATTCTGTTGGTATCATGGCTGGTGTCTCTAGTTGCTTAGTGATTTCCAGCAAGTTCTTTGATCAGGATCAAAGTTTCTACAATATTGGAGTCATTTGCGAAGTTTCCCAGAGTTTCAATAAGATCCCCCTCTTTTGACTCATCTCTCTACTCTCTGAAGAGTTATGATGGTATTTCCTTTCTATGGAAGAGCTTGGTGGTCTCTAAACTCGTGTTAAAGTATCTAGCAGGCTTTGAGAGTGAAGAAAGAGTTTGTGTGAGATTAACCATGAATATAAGGTGCCATTCTTTCCTTTGAACTAATTTTAGATACCAAGAACCACTTAGAGGTGGCTTAATGTATAAAGAGGGGTATCTTAATTGACTTTGGGTGACTTTACAAATGTTAGGAATTTTGGGTTGTATCCGGGTGTATCTGATAAAACATATGAATTTAAGCAGGAGCATCCTTTTCTTGCGTAGCTGTAGCCTCCATATCTACTGGAAATGACGACCTCATTGGGACCATTGCGCTTGAGAAGGTTGGGTCCGATGGCGTGTTATCAATCGAGTCTTCCTCCTCTTTTGAGACAACAATTCAAGTATGGAGGAAGGTGTGGAGGTAAAATTAGTATGGAAGAGTATAGAGGAAGGTATGGAGTCTTCATCCTTGAAGTTATCAGTCTCAACAATTACTTTGAAAACACTACTACTGTCACCAATTTTTTGTGCAGATTGACGAGGGCTACCTCTCTCCCTACTTTCTGACAAACCAGGAGAAACTTCTGGTAGAGCTGGAGAACTGCAAGGTGCTCGTGACGGACGCCACCATCACGAGGATCAAGGAGATCATATCCATGATAGAGAAGACGAGCCAGCTGAGTGTGCCGCTTCTCATCATCGCGGATGACGTGTCTGGCGAGGCGCTCGTGACGCTTGTGGTAAACAAGCTGCAAGGAATTGTGCAAGTGTCTACCATCAAAGCGCATGGATATGGGCCGAGCAAACAAGCTCTTCAAAAATAAAAAGGAAGAGAAATTGCTTCTTCAACACTCTTTGTCAACAATCTCAACAAAGGGAAAACTATCAATTGATCTTCTACCCCCTACAAGCTTGAGAAAGAACAAAGTAGAATTTCCTCTTTCATAGAACCAAATTCTCTAATCACAATTCCCACATCATCTTTGAGTGAAAGTATTAAGTAAAAGTATCAGAGGAAAAGTATCAAGTAAAAGTATCAAGTAAAAGTATCAAGTAAAATTTTGGAACAAAAGTATCAAAGTAAGAGTATATAAAGAAAATATCATTGAAGTAGTGTATGAAATCTTAAATACTAAGACTCAATCAAACTGCAATTTGTTCATCTAATCACTATCTTGGGTGAATTCAGGCAAGCCGAGGGCCGCCATGTGGGGAGTCGGAGCGAAGGGAGCCCGCTCGTCCCACAGCTTCTCCCACGGCAAAACGGAGTAACGCGAGGTAATTACCTTGAGGCTTTAGCCTTGTTTTTGCATGGGACTTGGTGTTGAGGAGGGGCTAGCGGACACCCATTCGCAGCCCATTTCATTCCGGGTTGCCTTTCATGTTTGTCCTCGGCACGTCATTGCCCTTTAAGCGGCACATTAACGCGTATTGCACAACGTTTGGGTTGCCTTCTCGTGGGTTCCAGCGACGAGATTGCAGTTATCGCATTGTATTCGGAGGGAATTGACATTTCATCAAAGTAGGGGAGCCGGTGGTAATGGAGCTGACCGCGGAGGAGGCTTGCAAATGTTGCGACGGGGACCTTTGGGTCGTGCAGTGCTCTAGCTTGAGCGTGCATCTGGCGCATGGTGCGGAGTGGTCAAGCTACCCACAGGTTCAATATCAATCTTTGATTTTATTATTTTTTCAAAAGTATCTCCAGAATGCACATTCTGTAGACAATAGAGTTGTTTAGCCCTCCGTGAGTTTTCCTTCTAGGATGTTGCAGACAATGTGGTTGTGGATTGGATGTTATTTTATTATTGCCACTCTTGTCACACTAGAGATGGTAATTTCCTCAATAGTAAAGAACTTACAAAGTAACAATGCTTGATTATCTAGGTCCTTCATTAGTTCTCAATTGTGTTCAAAGCTAACCCTCTTAAGAGCTTGATGCACCTAGGAATGTACACTCACAATAGAAGTAGTTTTGTATTGTGAAATGTTGTAGTGTTTTTTTTTCAAAATTGGTCAATTATTTCTAATATAAGTGTAGCAATTTTTTTGGGTGACAATGCAATGCTTAGTTTGTAAGTTGAATTTCTTGTACAATAGGGTGACATTCAAATTGGCCGTTTAGTAGTTCCAGGGATAGTGTCCTACACTACTGCCAACTTTGACACCCTCCCCAAAGCTGAGAGATTGTTATTTTACCATGAAAATTTGGGGACAACATCACCTTTATGTTGAAAACATGCATACCAAATTTCAAGTCCAGGAGACTTATAAAAAAAATTATGCAAGATCTACCAACATGGGATAGTTGTGAGAAAAGTGTCACAGCTGCCAATTTTGACACCCTCCCAAGAATTGAGGAAATTTTTTTTGCCCATGAAATTTTTGGAGCAAAAACATTTTTATGTTGTTTGCATGTGTGGAAAATTTCAAGTCCAAAAGACCCATACAAAAAATAATATTCCAAATCTACCAACATGTATAGTTTTGAGAAACAAAGGGGAAAACCATTTTACTACTTCCAACTTTGACGCCCTCCTTAGGATTGAATTTTTGTTGATACATGATGAAATTTTTGGCACAAGATCATCTCTACGCTGGTAACATGTGGGATAAATTTCAAAGCCAAAAGATGTACACAAAAAACTTATTCCATATCTACCAACGTGTATGTCCTCCATTAGCGTCAATCACTGCTAGTAACCTAGAGGGCATAGAATGACATAGTTGAAGGAGCTCTATACCATTGACTAACTTCCACTCTCTTTCAAGAACTACCTTCAACACATCTAAGCTTCTAGGGCATTGTTTGCCATGTTGCACAACATCTTTTAACATCCTCCAAACGTTCTCGATTAGATTGAGATCAGGAGAGTTTGCAGGCCAGTTGAGCTTTTCGAGAAGGTGGCTTTGTCTCCATTCTTCACATATTTTGCTCCTATGGACGGGTGCCCCATCTTCCATAAGCACTCCTTGTGGAATTTGACCCATGAAATGAACCAATTTGGCATCGTAAACCACTTCTATAAAATCCTTAGCAGAACGTTGACTTTTAGGCATAAAGACAAGTTCTGACTTTTGTTCTCCGGCAAATGTGCCCCAAATCATTAAAGAAGTCCTTCCACTTTTAAAAGTAGTAGCTAGACAACTTGATGAATAACGCTCGTATGCACTTCTCCAAACATGAATTTACCGAGAATTTTTCCAATTTCAAAAGTAGATTCATCTGTCCAAACAACACGCTCCCACTCTTTTGCACTCCATCCACGGTACTTCTGAGCAAAAGCTAATCGTTGAGACATGTGACGAGGTGTCAAAAAAGGTTTTTTAACTGCAATTCGACTAAAAATGCCATTTTTATGTAAGACCCTTTGAATAGTACGTCTACACACTTGAGTAGGACATGCATTGGTAATCTCTGAGAGTGAAGAGCAACGATGAATTTTTGAGTAATGCACAATACTACGAACATCTCTATCACTAAGCTTTTTAGCGTGACTTCCACTGCAAGGTTTGCGCTTGTAGGTTCCATCTTCTCTAAATGTTTTTACTAACCCTGTAACTGTTCTAATAGGAACTCCAATAGTAGCTGCAATTTGAACTCCTGTAAATCCTCCCTCACTCAAACCTATGATGCAAGCACGAATTTCATCTGAAATTGCCATCATAAACTTATAGAGTGCGTGATGCTAGCTACAGCAGTAGAGTAGGGGTTAGAGCAGAGCAAGGGGGAGAGAAGGGGGCCAAGGGGCTAGAGCAGAGCAAAGGGGGTTGTAGGATTGACACGTGACAATTGGCAGAGGAAGGAGAACAGGGCTGGATCAGAGCAAGGGGGAGAGAAGGGAGCCAAGGCGCTGGAGCAGAGAGGAGAGAGAAGGGTCGCCAAAACACAAGCCCATATGCATACATGAAAAATCGTTTTGCTCTTAATCACTCATCATGTATGTCCAATGTGAATCAACACTCATGCATCCCACAATACAACACTCTCTGTTTTGAGGATTGTCTCAACATTCAGTCTATCACAAATCACACACACTATTCCCTTTACATAGTGTTCAATAGATATTTAGAAGAAAAAATTTGTCATGTGTCTAATGCATACTTTATAGCCAAGTGGATTCTTCTGCATGGAACACCTCTTCACTTCTTCATTTAGATGTTATTGATCTTTTTGAGAAGCATTTATGTTTGGTGGCTTACTCACATGATTGAGTTCAATGAAAAAGCACGAGGTGTCAAAGATATTTTGACATTTTCAATATGACCTTGAAATTGTTTATCATAGTTACACATGTTGATAGATATGGAATAAATTTTTTTTATGTATGTCTTTTGGCTTTGAAATTTATCCCACATGTTACCAGCATAGAGATGATCTTGTGCCAAAAATTTCATCATGTATCTACAAAAACTCAATCCTAAGGAGGGCGTCAAAGTTGGAAGTAGTAAAATGGTTTTCCCCTTTGTTTCTCAAAACTATACATGTTGGTAGATTTGGAATATTATTTTTTGTATGGGTCTTTTGGACTTGAAATTTTCCACACATGCAAAAAACATGAAAATGTTTTTGCTCCAAAAATTTTATGGGCAAAAAAAATTTCCTCAATTCTTGGGAGGGTGTCAAAGTTGGCAGCTGTGACACTTTTCTCACAGCTATCCCATGTTGGTAGATCTTGCATAAGTTTTTTTGTATAAGTCTCCTGGACTTGAAATTTGGTATGCATGTTTTCAACATAAAGGTGATGCTGTCCCCAAATTGTCATGGTAAAATAACAATTTCTCAGCTTTGGGGAGGGTGTCAAAGTTGGCAGCAGTGTAGGACTCTATCCCTGGAACTACTAAACGGCCAATTTGAATGTCACCCTATTGTATTGTACATTGAGGCTCGTAATAGAGTATCAATGCCCCTTGTCACTGGGTTTTTTTGTCCAAAAATAAAATTCTCTGGTTGTGCAGGGATAAACATCTAGCAAATTGATGAAAGATAAAATTATATAAAATTAAATACTGACAAAAAGGAACCAATTGTGTGACTTTTACACAAAAACCATTGTGCTGGGGCAATTTTAGTGGGCATGATATTTTTATGTTTGTGCAAATTTGTAATAAATTGCTAAATTGTTAAATGGACGGAAGAATATGTGTGAAATGCCACATTTTTATTTTTAACCATGAATCAAAGGTGCAATGGGTCTTCAAAATTTCTCGAGAGCTTGAAATTCTTGACAAATCTCGTTGGCTTCACAGAACTTCAATTATTAGGTTTTGTGTTAGGCTTAGCAATCAGTATAAATTCGTTGCAGTGCAACCATTGTATCTCTCTCAAAGTCTAAAGTCAAGCCACTTCGTTAGTTAATTTGAACATGGTATCAGAGCAAGTACTATAAGAAAACCATGTTTTTGGTGTCGTCAAGGCTGTTACGTGTTGTGTTTTCTGTGATGTCACACGTCAGGCATAAAATCTCTATAGTACCTCGAATTTAGTTTGACGTTGAATCAAACGTGTTCCTGTTACAGACGAAACGCGATGATGTCACCATAGATAGGGACGTTTTTGGTGTCGTCCAAAAAAACGTGGTCATGTCAGAGTGCAACATTATAGAAAACGCGGGATGTCCACGTCAGCCACTACGTTTATTTTCACTGCAAGATAACTGCAGCCTGCTGTCCAAAAGCAAAACACTCAGAAAATGGGCACCTCCTCTACATAGATAGGCAAAATTTGTTTGTGTGGAAACTTTGGCTTTCTTTATATTCAATAAATTATTTAATGGACTTTTAGGAACACATGAAACTAAAAATTAGTTAATGGCTCGACTCAAATGCACATGTTACATATATTTTGTGTACATAATATTTTGGAGTTGATTACATATGGAATTATCTCCTCATTAATTTATATTGTATCACACAACATGCTTGTTAATATAGCAATTCCATTAGTTCATTGTTTACATTAACTTTTTTATTGGCAAAGATTTTAGTGCTTGTTTAAAATTTCCAAAAGTGGAAAAAAAAGAAACAAGTAGGTGTGGGTGGCTTTGGGTGTTTCAAACTCTTAAGAGTGATTAACAAAAATTAGGAATGGACGATATAGCGTAAGGTTGTTCTAAAAATTACAAGACAGATTAAAAAAAAAAAAAGGTGGAAGTAGTCTTCTCGTTGGTTGAAGAAAACTGAAAAGAGTGAAAAATAAAAATGTTTAGGTTTACAGTTGTTAGATTGTCTTAAGAATTTGATGACAAATGTGAATGAGAGCATGGTGCCGTCAAAAAATAACAAGAACAAAATGGATGAATTGGTCTTAGGATTCTTTAAAAATTGTAAGAGGGAAAGAAAGAAATGGAGAATGACAAAGTGGTGTTTGATTGCGGCAAAAATGAAAAGATTAAATATAAAGCATAAGAAATAGTTGAAAAGCACTTCCATTCTTTCAAACATTTGAGACATTGTAAAAAAGTAAAATGTGTGAGTGCTTAATGGGTGTTTTAGAATTGAAACCGAGCGAAGAAATAATTGGGAAACGCTGAACTACACTTTTGGTGTATGGAGACTTCAAAGGTACAAATAAAAAAATTCTGAGAATGCTTGAGTGGTCTTTGGCTGTTCGAGAAATTGCAAGAGTGAGTGGGAAAAGTGGGAAATAATAACACACTCGTCTTTTGTTTGGTCAAAACTAAAAAGAGTGAACAAGAAAAATGGAAAATGGATAAGTCCTATTGCTTAGTTTTAAAAAAATGAATATTGAAAGAAAACAATGTGAAATGTGTATCTTGAGCTCTAGGTCTTTAAAAATTGCTCTCGTTGTGAAGAAAAAAAATGGAAAAGCCTGAAGTTCACTTTGTGGTTTTAGGAGTGAAAAAAAGAACTAAGAAATGTTGAAGTGATATTATTGAGGTATTTTAAAAACTAGGTTAAAAAACAATGGAAATGTGGGAGTTTGTATGTCTTTTGCTGTTCTCAAAATTGTAAGAATGAATGAATCATAATGGGAAATGAACAAGTGTTGTTCAGTTGCAACAACACACAAATGACCAAATAAAAAACTTCGATACAGGTTTAGGGTGCTCGTTAGTTGTTTTAAAAATCTCAATATATATTGAAAAAAATAAAAATGGGATATGTGCAAGTGTTTCTCGGTTGTTTTATCAGTGAAAACACTGGAACTTTTGTTTTTGAATGCTTGATGTGCTTTTTGTGTGTTTAGAAATTTACAAGGTTTGAAGCGAAATAATGCAAATGCTTCAAGCTGTGGTCTTGGATCCTTCTCAAAATTGCAGTACTAAATGACAAAAATTAAAAAAAAAGTCATGTTGTTTAGGATTTAGGCAGAATAAAAAGAAATACATAAAAAATTTGGAAAATGGTTGAAATGCTCATGGATTTAGGCAGAATCAAAAGCAATACATAAAAAATTTGGAAAATGGTTGAAATGCTCATGGATTTAAGCATAAGTCTCAATATTAAATACAGACAAGGAAACGTTAGTATGTGCTCATTGAGTGTGTGGGAGTCTAAAACTCCCACTTGGTTGCCCTACCAAAAAAATTAGTTAAAATAGGGTTTTTAGTGTTAATTAACTAGAAAAGTAGTTAGTGTTGTGTGGAAATAGATTAGATAGCGGATAGCGAAAATAGGGAAATGCTTAAGTAGTTAATTAGGTTTACAATGGTGATAAAACCGGGTCTTAAAATCACTAGTTTCAGTCCCGAAAAACAATTTCAAAGAGTCCCGGAAGAGATCCCGGGACGTAAGTCTAAAATCACCACTTAACCTAAAATAACTAGTTAAGTTTAGGAGGTAGTTAGAAGTAGCCCTTCCTCTTTTTTAGACGCTAATTCTAGTTTGAGAGAATTAGTAGTTAGTTGTAGGAGGAAGAAAAAAATAAAAACAAAAAAACAAAAAAAAACAAAAAAAATAAAAAATAAAATAAAATGGGTTGATACTCGAACGGATCCGGGTACCAACCTGGGTACCAACCGGGCCGGGTCCCGACAATCGCGGGCCGGCAGTCCGAGTTGCAGGCCCGGGTACCGATCCAGCAGGATCAAACTCGATCCCGGCCGGGCCTGACCCACCCGAGCCGGACATGGGCCTTGATCCTGGAACACGGGTCTAGAACCTGGCAGCCCAAGGATACGGCGGGTAATCCCTACCAGGCGCAGCGCCAGGGATATCCTCCTCGACCCCCACCCCTATCGTTCTTTTTTTTCTCCATTCTCCTCCAGACTGCGCCGTAGCCCCTCTCTCCCAAAATATTTCCCCTAACTTTGAAATCTCTCTCTCTCTCTCTCTTTGTCTCTTTCTCTTTCTCCTAGTTTTTCTTTCTATAACTTGGTCTTATAAATCTTTTGGAGTTGGAGTTTCAAAAAGAAGGAAGAAGAGGAGGTTTGAAGAAGAAGTGTATGCAAGCCAAGGTTTGGAGGAAGAGCTGCGCGCTTTCTAGGTTTGTAGAGGTGGAGGAGATTAGTGGCCAAGGCGAGAAGATAAAAGAGACAAAGAAAAGAGATTGCGGGTGCAATGAATAGAGGGAAAATAAAGGTGACTCTTGCCCATGTTGGGTTTATCTTGCTTGTGCAAATTTCTTGTTTGTAAGTCTTTTCCTCTCTTTTCAACCGGGGTGACTCCCCGGTAACATCGTCCCTAGTCTAGAGAAAAAGTCCTTCGTGGGACTCTATCTAGACCTTATTGTGACCTAGTATACATGTGAAGTCCACATTAGTGTCATATTAATTGTTGTCTATTGTCCTAGCCTTGTGGCAAGTCATTCTTTTAAATTTTTTCCATTTTTCTATCATTTTTAGGTCTTGCCCACATTTCCTATCTTTTCCCAGGTTTTCCCAGTCAACCGGGAAAACCTCTTTCTAAGTCCTTGTCTTCAAAGTCCTCTCCTTGTTACGATTTTATGTGACCTTGTGTTGTTAGTATGTTGCTAGATATGTGAAACACCTATATCCACATATTCTAGCAAGGTGTTCCGGAGTTGTTTACCGATTGACTGGTAGACTTGTGTTTCCGGGCCGGACCGGAGTTTGTGACAAGTTAATAAGGAGATTGGTGGAAGTACAGGCATTTCAAGGATTTTGTCCACCGCGAACAACATGGCTCAACCAGTGTCGATAACTCTTTCAAAGATTGATCCAAACAAGTGGGAGGGGACTGTAAAAGGCGTACACTTGGAGGAAGACCTCATTCGGATGAGGTGCATGGGGCTCTACGAGAAGCCGTGGGTATTTTAGAGGGGACATGCGGTGTCAGAGTTGCAACCTCCCGAGAATCCTCGGGGAGCCTACCGAGCAAATCACCGGTCTTGGACCGTGGATGTATGGCGCAAAGTGTACTGTCTTTGTCAAGAGAGTGAGTGGTTGGCCGGGGTCAACCGAGGGCTGCTAGAGGAACATGTATCGCAACCTTACAACTCATCAAAATGCTACCGGAGTGACCACTTCATGAATCTCCGGTCGAGTTTCTAAACCCAATCCTCCATCCCAACCGTCGTAAAAGGGTCACGACCCGGTTGGCCACTGCCTACATCGAAGCCTTTGTCGAAGAATCCTCCCCGGATAGGAAATCCTTGTTGGTGGAGGCAATTTTGCCTCAAATTCAGGTGATTCAACAAGGTAGAGGCTCCAAGACATTCATGACCTCCCATCTCATGCATTTGTATGAGCACCACTCTTGTTTAGACCCGGATGAGTAGAAGATGTGAAGAGACGCGATGGTTCCTTGAGATCATTCTCCCCGGAGCCCTCCTCAACAACCGGAGACCCGGTTGGTGTTACCGGCAACTCCTTGGGATCTCTGCAATAGGAGTCGCGATCGATGCTCATGGCAACTCCACGGGAAGCCTCTTTGTCTCAAGCAATTCTAAGAAAGGAGAGGAATTCCCGATCCCACCGGGAGAAACCACCACAACCACCCGGGGCATCCAAGAAACTTACTCTTGTAGAGAACATATCCAAGTTCAACCGGAAGGTGACCCGAGAGATCCAAGAGATAGAGATGGAGTTAAAGGAGGCAAGGAATCTCAAAAGGGATCTCCGGAGGATCTTTGAAGTGGAGGACAACCAGAATATCTTATCGGTGGCCCGGGAGAAGCTAGAGCTCGTGACCAAGTTGAAGAGGGATCTCCGGGCCGCTCAGAAGGAGACCCAAGACTCAAAGGCGCAATCGCAAGAGACTATCATGCCGTTGACCAAGAAGCTTGCCAAACGACCAAGTGCCATCACACTGTTGCAAAATCGGTGTTCACCGTGGAGCAAAAGAGATTGGTCTACGCCAAATCTTTCTCTTCAAAGGAGGATGATCCACCCACTCAAACACTAGTGAGTCGGGTGGATTCCCCATCCTCCAAGGACTGGGGTGTGAAGGTCTACAAAAGAAAAAGAAACCTCTCGATAACTCCTACCGGGAAAGAATCGGTAGACCTCCTGTCATCAACCTCGGAGTCCTTGATAGAATCCTCTTTAGCCATACTAATTGAGCTTAAAGAGACTCCGCGTATATCTGTAGATACACTCAACCTCCCGGTGGATATCCACACTCCACCGATAGACCTCCAGGTGGATATCCCCACTCCACCGGTAAACCTCCCGGTTGAGACATACGACCTCCCGGTGGATTCTCTCGACCATGTGGGTACTTTCAACCGTAGTTACAATCCCTACAAGTATCAATCGGAAGAGTCTTCCGGTTGAATCTTTGTTATATGTTATGTGTTATTGTTGATTTACCCCACGAATTAGTAGGATGTTATTTTAAGTTGCTAGATTTAAACACTAGGGTGAGAGTAGTGATGTCAATGTGGCCCCATTGTGCACCCGGTTATTACCACTTCAGTGGTTTCTCCGGCTACTTACTTTTGTTAGGGAAAGGTTCACCCGTCGTGAGACCGGGAGTCTTCCGGTCGACCAGTCTACCGATCTACCGGTAATCCTTCGGTGACTAGGCTACCTTTGATTTTAGGATCTAGATGCCGTTTTGTCCTTTAGTGGATCTACTTTTGGAGAGTGACTATTGACTTTAGTGCATTCCCTAGATGCCATTTCCACCTTTTGGGGATCTTGTTTGGAGGGTAGCTATTGATTTTAGTGCACACTCTAGATGCTATTTTCACCTTTTGGGGATCTAGTTTTGGAGGGTAGTTTATAGTTTTTGTGTACTTAAGGGCCTTGGGCTCTTGTATTAAATACTCTTCTCTTTGTTGATGTGCTGGTGTCTTGCCTTCATTGCTTGTGTCTAGAGTCTTTGTTGAGCTTATGTGAGTAGACCGGGAGAGAGTTGAGTCCTCCTAGTGTGTCTTTGCTACGTGTGCAAGGTTGTGACTTCTTGTCCACTATGTGATTGAGTGTGAGTAGAGACATCGCAAGAGTGTAGGATATATAGGTTAGATAGGTGGAGTGAGATCCGAGATCTATAGACCGGTGGGATTGGGAAGAGTCGCTTTAACGGATGGGATCCGGTAGGCCCACGGCTATTTATGATAGCTTCCCTCAAGTAGGAAGTGTTTGGATTGGTGGGGAGGAGGGGTGATATTCCCCCCTCTTGGTACACCGGGAGAGATCCCGGCTAAGCCTGAGTTTGGATAATTTCGGGGTTGTTATCCTTGCAGTGGACGAGTTCCGACGATCTCCGTGGAAGGTTGTCTCGCTCATATGATTTGCTTAGTACTAATTTGTTGTGAGTCTTGTATCTTCTTGGTTTGATTCATTAGGTGTGGTTGTAGTTGGAACCCGGGCTTGCGTGACCGGTTTACCGGAACAAGTTCTCGGTGGATTGTGAAGACTGATGAATCAACTGTGATCTTTTTAACTCTTTCAAGGTGTAGGGTTAGATTGCGGATATTGTGGCCTCTGGACTGCGAGAACAGAGGACAATGACTTTCCGGGCACTGTAAGAACTTACCGGAAAACTACTGTGACGCTCAACAGAGTTTAACTAAAACACATGTGGTTACTTGTTACCGGTTACTAAGATACCGGAGAAGCCATCTTCCAGGATGTGCTGAGGTATTAAGTGTGATTGTTGTTAAGATTTAAAGAGTTTGATACACAATAAAAATCCCTAGAAACGATATGGTAAGGTGAGCTTGCTTAAGGTTAATTTTGGTTAACTTTGAGAATTACAAACCACTAGACTACGACAGAGTGTTTTAAAATTGAAACATTGAATTAAAAACAACGCAAAAGTTGCGTAAAAAATGAGATCTTTGAAAACTTTAAAGTACAAACGGTAAACGCAAAAGTTCTTCATCAATGTACCCAAGGGAGGCAATATATTATGCAGTTTTTTACGACATTCTGATTTTTTGATGGCCTAGCCACTTCTTTGTTATCTTTTTTTGAACAAACATATGGACAAAATGCTTATGAATAGAGCTATGTATATTCTTTGATTACATATTGGATAAACTTAAAACAAATTTGAAGTGCAGCCAAAAATGCAACGGCTTGAAGATAATAGATACCCACACATTTTGTAATAATGGCTTTCCTATATCGCAAACTTTAAGATAATCTATAATATTCAAATCATTCACTTACATCTTAAAGTTTGTTAACTACAGTTGCCGTTACAAATGCCATCATTGAAGCTTAGACATCACCGAATACATCATCAAATATTTATATAAAAACGTCACTCCAAACACTATAGGGAGTATCAAAAATGACGTCGCCCATGGCATTGGTGTCTACATTTGTGCCTATGCCATCCTCATCAAAACTGCTCTAGAGGACCGCCATGCACATTCCTGTTGTGTTGCTTTTGCTTGCTATTGCATGGAAGCCTCTGCTCCTGGTGGGATGTATATTCCACCATCTGTAGTTGCCTCTCTCACTAGCTCCGTGACCAATATTTCTGGTTGCAGACCAGCAAAGTCCTCATCATTTTCCACTATAGTCACGGAAGGGATGGATTGGTTGATTTGGAGTTCACCACGTCTTTCCCTCACATCTGTGCGGCATATAATCTTTCACCTACGCCGGTGCGGGTCGTTCGAAAAGAACACTTGTTGACAATGCAATGGAAATGCAAAGGACTCATCATGAATCCTATCATCCATGTGCTTGAAGTTTTCCATGGAAAATCCATATCTATCCGTGTACACATTTAGAAAACGACTATCTTGGTTTCCTTGAACCCAATCGCATACAAGTACAGTGGTGCAATGATTCCGGTTGAGCTCCAGGATCTCTTCAATGTATCCTACATAATCATTGGTTCTCTCTATGGGTCGGCCATTACGAAGACTCCATCGAAGTTGTCGGCTGAATGAGGCAACCACACAAAAATCACGTGTGACAAGACCTTCTTCTGCACTACGGACACGGAAGTGCATGCCAAAGGCATGCATTTGCCGATGTGACACAGCATACCGCTCATGACGTTGCCCATATTGTATGACATCCTCATGTACGTATTCACCAACATCCTGAAGAGCACTTACACGAGCAGTCACCCACAATGCAAAAGGAGGCAAGTAAAAAAGGTGAACAAGGTACCGAATGGCCGTTGTAGGATGTCGACGTCGAAATTGTCTTCGGGACATCTCCCTCTCTTCCCACCTCTGCCCTTTTGCTCTTATGTATTCCCTACACATCAATTTCTATGAGGTATTATGATGAAAGAGTTCCAACTGACATGGAAGCCCACCGTCATTTGGAGCTCAGACTATGTCGTCTGTGAGATGCACTATAACACACTCACGTCAAAGCAAATATCAAGAATGACATACAAACAAACGCATTTGTTGAAGTGATGTAGATGGACATGTCACAATGAACATGTTACTCAATCCCCTATTCTTCGGACTGCATCGACTGAAACAATGGATAGGAGAAATTTTATCGAGTACTAGGTACTACATTTTCCATCATGAAGAATTATAGACAAACAACTTAGGGTTTGGCACTCACTGACGCCACTCCTCCAAGCACATTACATTGTCTAGTACAGAGGCATGTGCGTATTTTTAAAACTCATCTGGCATCTTCCGCTTCCGCTGCGACTTGGAACAAAGAATCTCATCAATCTTTGTTGGCTCTTCTTCCGGATCCCATATGCAATGTACGGTTCCTCTGTACTGACGCATGTACTCAGTCAAAATCCAAGGATATCATCCATTTGATACCCTTCGACCATGCTACCTTCTAGATGCAAAAATGTTTTGACATAATCCTAAAGCGTTTTCATATACCGCTCTATTGGATACATCCAGCGACAGTGCACGAGACCACATTTGAACAATTGCTCCACCAAATGCACTGGCATATTCGTCATGATGTTCAGAAACGTAGTCGGTAATTCCTTCTCTAATACACATGTGGCCATGATGACATCACGCATCATGTCATCCTTCTCCGCGAATTGTACCTCCTTTGCACACAGTCTCTGGAATACTCTACTCATTTTTATTATAGCCAAGTGGACATTGTCATCCAAAAGGTTCCAAACCGCCACTCGCAGAATCTACAAAACATGTTCCACCAAGAACCAAACATTTAGTAATAACATTATTTAAGATTTAGTAATAACAACATGACACAGACGTCTCCTACAGCGCCAACATGAACATCATATATAACGTCTTCTGTGGCCAGTGTCCTTGTTTTTGACATTTAAAGTGTCATGATTCTCTCTCCTCCTATGTCTATGGTGACGCCCACCACTAATTACCTGGCGGGCTCTACTTTTCAATAACTTCATTACAATGCATGCAGAGACTAAGTTCTTAGTGTACCTGTTGCATGAGGACATGATAGTCATTTGTCTTCATATACTGCAGCTTGCCATCTTCTAAGCGCTTGTGAATGCTACCGACATAGTTCAAAGGGGTTCAAATATTAGAAATAATTCCTACAAACTCCTTACGTTCATGTGGCTTCAATACAAAAGGGGCATGTGGCATGTTATACTCATCTTGGCGCCGCTGTGGAGGTTGAAGCCATATCTCTTCCTGAATGCCCAATTCTTGAGTGTTGACTCGACTTCCGGGACTGTCCTTCATTTCCAACAATGGCTTCACTATATTTTTGCACAAATTTTTCTCACAAATTTTTCTCACAGTGCATGACATCCAAGGTATGTCTCTCCAACAATTGCTGCATGGGGACATGAAGCAACCACAATAGATTACATTATGGCATTATGGCATTTTCTTGCCTGACTTACATCATTCCCTCAAAAAACACATCCTTTCTAATGTCAACATGGACGTCAAAATCGATGCTACCGACATCAGAATGGACGTTAAATCTAATTATGAATGTTTACAGATACGTAGCAAGGCCGCAAGACTATTACAGATGCAAGGTCCAAAAGTCCTTACCTCCTAACATGGCAGCTCATATAATGCACACAGCCGTTTCACTCATGTTACGTGGACCGGATCATCTGGACCATTCTCCTTTCCACCAAAATCTAGGTATGATTGTCACCACGCAGCATGACGAATAATATCTTTTCCTGTCTATGGAGTCGGTTCTTCACAGTTCTCCGCTTTCCCGTCAAGTTTCGACGGTATGGGTGGTGCCTAGGCAAATAAGGACATATGCCTCGATATACAATCTTCGAGCCTCTTGTTCTTTTGTTTGCAAGAACATCACCTGTCTTGGCCATTCTCGCTTCAGTATTTGGTCCACACAAAGGGAAACCCTTGTAATTCTTACAACAAAGGCCTGAATTGAGTCCGTAAGTTGGAAAATCTGAGATGGTCCACATGAATATGGCACGTGAGGTGAAAGTGCGACTATGTTCCGGTTGAGAAAAACCAAGTGCCGGAACACCATGCCACAGTTCCTGGAGCTCCTTCAACAAGGGACAAATGAAAACGTTGAGACTGGCAACATTCGGTGAGTGCTTCTCTAAAATCAAGATGCTCAAAGAGATGAAAACTTTTTTGTGACAAACCATGGCTCAAGGTTGTATATCAATATCAAGACCGGCCACATCGACCAATTGGTGTTGTTTAACTTGAATGGATTCACACCATCTAAAGCAAGAACAAGCCTCATGTTATGAACTTCAGACCCAAAGTTGTTGAACGTGACGTCACTGTCAATGTGCTTCCACACTGGACTATCCACCACTGAACGCATGACACCGTCGTTGCTGACGTGTTTAGTGTACACCGTAAGCATGTGCGCTATCTCTGACGACCTCTACATTCGTTTCAACCTCGGAATCAAGGGAAAGTGTCGAATGACCTTTGAAGGAATGTGGTTTGCCCCGTCTATCCATTGAGAGGTGCTACATTTAGGGCAAGAATCCATAGCTTCATAATCACCTTCATAAAGAACACAACCATTTCGGCATGCGTGCAGCTGTTGTAATGCAATCCTAGTCTTCTAATGCTCTTGCGGGCTTCATAATGGGTTTGAGGCAATTTGTTACCCGGTGGGAGTAAGTCAACAGACAAAAACCAAAACAACTTATCAGTGAATTTGTTGCTGACGTGGAAGATCGTACACATATTCATGATGATGATAGTGGCAGACACGATGCTTGTTCTCGAACCAGGATATATTGCAATGGTGGCTTGTGTATACAACTCTTCCAACCCGTCCACAATATCATTGGCACCATCATCTCAGTCAGCTACGTCGTGTGACGCATCCGCCTCTGTTGAAGGCCTCCATCACCTGGCGCTGCACTTTGTGGAACTTATCCAATAGAGGATATTGAGGATCTTGAGGATCTTCAGCAGGTTTAGTATTTCTGTTGTCAGGGTTGACGTCTTCAAAAACGTCGGCATTGTCAACTACGTCATTTGGAACATCCTGTCGGACGACGTCATCGTCAAATGCAACGTCTTCAAGCCAAACACCACCAGCCGGATAGCCTTCAAGAGGATCTCGCCCTCTGACGCATCTTTTTAAAAAAGGATCTTGACCCACTATTGCATGGTGTTGCGGTATGACTTGGGTGGATTTGCGACGGCCACCCTTGCAATCCCGGCGTGGGCACCTGGAAGAACGCACATTCTTCTCTCTGGCCATTCACAACTCCGTGTGCAAAATCAAGTCACCCACAGGGTTGTGACGTAATGTGTGTCCATCTTGAGCTATACGGATTGTAGTGCCACGCCGCTTGGAACTAGAATACATACGCATTGCCATGGATATTTCACAAACTCTTTGGAGGGCCCCAGTACACCGCCCTACATAAATCTATAAGACAATAGCAATAGAATCTTCTTAGGAGTAGCATTAAGGGACAAATGTACATGTCATTGAGAATGCCATCTCCTTTAAATATTGTGCCCACAAAGCATGTGGCATACATACGAATGAGCAAAACCATTTATATAGGAAGAGAACCTTGCAGCAAATAAAAAAAATAACGTAAGAACATCCCAAGGGGCAGTTCTCTTTGTGCTACAATAGCTTACCAACACGGCACTGGGCCTCAAAGTTTGACAAGAAGTGCCACACTACAGATGAGTAGGATTTTCTGAGGAGACATAATAATGTTTACTTTGACGTCGTCTTCGACGTCTAGAGTAACAGGATTCCATACTTATGGCGACCGGAAGAGAATACATTTCCACGTGTCTGTAGCTTCTTGGAGAAAAAATACTGCAATAGAAGAAGTTGTCTGCGTGCGCTTAGGATTTGTTGCATGCATTGTGTAGAGTCCTCCAAGCAATTTGTTAGTTGGTTTCAATTGTTCACCAAAATGACACTACAATCTAGAATATCCATGCATGCTAGGATCCGTGTTGCTCGACATTCAAAACAGGCGCAAGTGCAAAATGTTGAGGACTCACAGGCTACGGAGGCTCTCACCAATCTTGTTTATGTTTGTGTTCCTCTCAAGAGCGCTATGAAGCCCAAGACACAAATTTTGGAGGCGCCGATCGTCCAACGGAGATCCCGCTTGCAGAGACGTGGCCTACACTAAAGCCCGTCGCAACCTTCCACGCCTGAGACTGATGGAGGAAATCCACGCGCCAATCAGGTGAATTCAAACTCTTCGCTCCTTCCATTCATCTTGATGCATTAATCTTTGGCATTCTGAAACCCTAAAGCACGACGACTTGAAATTTTTTATGGGTATGCTCAAAATGGCTCTGTGTGACGAGGTTTTGTCACTTCTACACTAGTGATGATGCTCTTCCACCTCACTGTGACATAGTGGCAGAGGCGCACCAAAATTAGTCCCTTCACAGACAGTCATCGACTAGCAAATTTCTAGACATTCGCTTCTTTGGTGACACTATAGTCGTGAAGAATTTTGATGGTGAGTAGGCAACCATTTGGGCATGCTTCCCGATCGTGAGTACATATTCAAACCTGACGCGCGGATAGCCTACGGGGGCTCTATGTGGAGTAGCTTCCGACCCAAATATCGTGCAGGCCTCCAGCGAGTAAGGAGTCGTGGATAGGTGTTTATTCCAGTCGTCATTTCTCAGGACCTGTTGTCGTGGACGCCCTCCTCGCTGGGACCTGGAGATCCAAACTCCGTAATTAAAAGTCGACCTCCTCGCTCCGAACTGCATGTGGTCGCTCGCTCTGAATTGCAGGTCGCTCGCTCCAAAGTCGAGGTTGTTGGCCTAATTTCCAGCTCGCTTGTTCGAAACTGGAGGTCGCTCGCTCCGAACTCGAGGTTGCTGGCCGAATTTCCAGCTCGCTCGCTCGAAACTGGAGGTGGCTCGCTCCGAACTTGAGGTCAAAGCTCGTGGCTGTAGCTCTTCGCGCTCCTCGTAGCATGTTGCCTACAGGCTACGATGCTGAGATTGATTGTCACTGAGTCTCGGGCCATGCTCCTCGCGGTGGTGTGGACATGCAACGTTTTGTTGTCGGCGATGTGATCTTCGCGCCATGCACCTTGCGCTCCTCCCTCCATGTTTTTTTGGTTGCGCACTGCAGCAAACTGTGTGATCCAAGCAGTCGCTTTGCGTTCATCAATTTCCCTAGGTAGCAGTAAATCACGCGTACTAGGATTTTTTGAGGTTTGGGTTTCCTGCAGATGTGGTTTGTTTCAAGTGATGTCACGATGCTCTCCACGGAAATTGCATGTTAAATGTGGGTGGCGCTGTTACGTTAGTGGTGATGATGTAGGACAAGTGCTTCCAACCCTAATTAGAAGGCCGATTGCAAGTTTCCGGGGTTTCTCGCAACGTCGGCACAAACGAGAGTATCTTGTGGAGGTCTTCTTTGTTGGGAGTATGTTGTGTCTTAGATGTCACTTATGCACCTGTCATGAGTTACAGGTGGAAGGAAGTTTTTTTGTGTAGTGGAGAGACCCAATTTTTGAAATGCCTCGACGTCAGTCACACGTGGAAAGCAAAAAGAGTTGCGAGCTTCCAGAAGTCCCGATGTGGAAGAGGAGGCTCCGTCCCTGAGAAGGCACATGCGCGCAGTTGGAGAGCGTCGATCAAAGGCTCAAGAGGATCGGCAAAACATTGCAGCCCTGAAAGGTAAGGCTCCCGCATGTGAGCTTTCTCCTCCACGGAAGAAAAGGGTTGTTGTGATGGTCTCGGAGGACGAGGAAGACAAGGATGATCGCTTTGAGGAAGGCAAACAGAGCGGGTCTCTGAGGGAGCAATCTTGGAGGTACGGTTCTGGCCTCCTTTTTAGGAAATGGTGTCTTTGGAAGAAGCATGTGTTAACGTCAGCTTGTCCAAAGAGATGTCCATTTGAGCAGCTTCACGTTGTACTTGACGTCATTTTTGGAACATGGAGAGAATGTTGTGTTTAGATAGACCTTCATCTGTACATGTCCCTGTTAACGTAATGTCAAGGGTGTAAGACATTCAAGAAAGCGTAAATCATATGTAAGATGTAAGAAGTTGTCTGTAGGGTCAAAGGTTAGTTAATTTTGAACTTGAGTAGATGTCGTGCACCTCTGATTGTTCGCTCAACTTGAACCAAGCGGTTTTTTGACGTGGTTGTTGTTTCTGACGTCAAATGAAACAAGCAACCTGTCGTACTCAACATCTCGTGTAAGACATTGTTCAGGTAATGATGAGTGGAGAAGTTGATGACTCCAGACTCTCCTGCATCCAATTTTCTAGACATTCATTATTTTTTCTCTTCTGGAATACAGGTAGGGCATATGCTTATAAAGTCCACTAACTTTATCAATGAACTGTTTTTTTTGCAGCCGGGGATATAATATGCATTCAAGGAGTGAAGGTCAAGACTCTGATGCCAAGACAGATGATGCTATTGAAGTTGTACATCCAAAATATAGAAAAGGAGGAAGTACAGGCATGAGGAAAATTATCCATTGCAGTGGACGGCCACGGCTAGCCATTCAAGTCCATGAAGGAGGCCTTCTCGAATGATGTGAAGAAATATGCAAAGGACCTTGATCCTAGGGTTGGCTGGGATAAAAAACCACGGAGTTTGAGGAAGAATCTTCTCAGAAGACTGTACACAGGTATGAACAACAGTGAGACCCTTTAATGCGGAGACAGTCTGGTGTTCTTATTTTTCTGTGTGCAACATTCTGCCCATTTGAACTGACGTCTCCAAAAACATATACGTAGACATGTTGTTGTTCAATTTGACGTCAAGTCAAATGTAGGCGGCAAATCCTAAGAACAATACTGCCACGTCTCTCTTTGTTATGAAACTAAAGTCTGTGATTTGTTTTAGATTGGCAGGTGTGCGGCGATTCTGACAATGTGAGTGAGAAATTCTTAGGGCCGATTATAACGAAAGGCCTAATTACTTTGCGGTTTCGGACCAATGAGTTGATTGATGGCAACAAGGCTAGACCGGCATATGTCAAAAAAGAGTATTGGGATGATATGGTGGCTCAGCACGCCATTGAAGCTGCTGAAGCAAAATCCGCTCAGATGCATTTAATTTCTAAGGATAAGGCGTCACCAACGGCGCAGATGCGGGCCATTGAGAGGGATGATGCATCACGTTTGGTGAGTGTGACAACGTACTATTGTCACTTGCGTTTCCCTCATGTTCATTTAGTCTAGATGTCACATTAAATGTTCATGTAGACCTCGTAGAGAACGTCTGTTGTCTGCAGGGAAGTAAATATACACCTAAAGTAAGTCGTGTTTGCTCTTCGGGGCATTTTCTAAGTTTACACGTTAGTACTTCCTCCTCTCTAGCTTATTTTATGCTGATGAAGAAGTTCTTGACGTCCTTCTTTGATGTAAATGTGTGTGTTATATCATGTAGACCATGGTGCTAGGCAGAGCATCTTTCGACCCTGAGATAGATGAAGAAGTGAAAAAGGAGTACCAGCGGCAGCAAGAGGACAAATGTAAGGTCCGTCCCAATTATGCAAGAGAGATTGAAGAGGTACGTAGTCGTGTCGCAGAGCTGGAGAGTAGCCTCACACGTCTCGGGGAGAATGTGAATGCGTCCAATGTTAAAGGGAGATTTCACCTCAAGTTTAAGTGAAAGACAATCTACTCTAGGCTCAATCAAAGTGGTGTTTCAGGACAGTAGACGAAAGTCCGGAACAAGACTTTTACTGGGTCTAAAACTTCAAATTTCACCTAGATTTGAATCTAAATCTGAATTCGGAGTTAGTTTGGGCTTTGTTTCTGTTGTTTTTCTTAGGTTTAATTCACAGATCGGGTGTTTTCACACGAGTTTACAACAATTCAGACTATACCCACAACAATCTGGACTTATTTCTAACTATAACACACTAGATTTGATTAGGGTTTAATAGATCGAGCTAGATCTATACCAGATCTAGTGTATTTAGGCCAAATCTACGATATCCAAAACCAAGTTTCACCACAAATGCTCTTTGAACAACTAGATCTACTCACACATTCACAACACTAACACAAACATACAATATATAGTATCCAAGTCTTACTTTACTTCCTCAAACTTCCATAAACCTCCTCCATACTCACTACAACTTCAGATCCATACGATATCTCCACTTCCTAGCTCTCTAACCACACTTCACCACTCTAGTCCTAACACACCAAGAGATATCCAAACAAAAAGAGAGTCCCCGAGTCCAAGAAGGCGGCTCTCTATCCCCTCCAAACCCTAATCCTCCATAATGGATGAAAGATGTCTGGACGGACGACATCCAAAGTCCAAATAGTTTCATCCACTGTCATTCTGGACAGTTTCAGCCACAGTCCGGATTCATCCACAGTTTTACTTTTTAGCCATAACTACTTAGTTAAACAAAAAATTACTAACTGAATTTTATTGTAAACCCAAATCTTTGGTTAACATCCAACAAGCGTATGGAGGATGTGATGCGTCAAGTTCTTCACAGTGAAGGATTGAAGCAAGCCATTGTGTTGGAAGAGGTGTCTGAGCCCTCATCATCAACAAATGTAGTGGAGACATCTACGTTACGTCAACTACGACAGAGGCACAGACGACGGTTCTTTAGGACTTCAGTATGCCAATACTGAAGACCACGACGTCCCCACAATGACACAAAATGCAGGTGCTACTGTTCCCGTCATTGTGACCGAAGTCGTTTTGAATGACGTTTCCACAGACGCTGCGATTGTCCAGACCGATGTCACGGACAACACAGCAGTAACCACGGAAGAGCTAGACAACTCTCATGAAGTTTTAGCCGACAATGATCTCCCAAAGGACCACAAAGAAGAAGATGATGTGTACTCCATGGGAATTGAGGATGGAGTGCATCCTATCAGTGAGGGCGTAGATGTCACGGGTGAAGGTAAGACAACATTGCCAGAAAAGTTGTTATATCTTTTTCTGGCAGCCTGTAGAGCTCCGGTATGCACAAGATCCCTAAACCTTGTATTTGGCAATTCCTTTCATTAGATACCATTGAAGATAGTATAGTTTGCGACTTGACCGCGTTCAACAAGACAAGTTACTTCCTGTCAATCCTAACGTCATTTTTGACGTCACATTTGATAGTTTGTAATGTCAGTAAAGACCAAGTCAGTACATGTGATTTACCTTACGAGTGATTTACCTTATTCTTGCTGGAAGAGATTCAAGCACCGGATGAGCCATCAACCCGCCCACGACGTGCTATGAAGACCTCACAAGCTGTGAAGGCAACAAAGCAAACGACTAAGTCAGCAGGAAGCAAAGGCCCAATACTGAAGCCAGCCGGTCTACCCAAACCTGCACAGGTAGTGTCAAAGGTGACTAAGGAGTATCTAAATTATTTTTGATTTCACACTAATGTTCGATACAAATATATGCAAGCATATAGGTAGAACTGTGCTAAATCAACATACAAAGAGGTCTTCGAGAATGCAGTAGCTTATTCACAATCTAATGTTGCCAGCAGGGTTACCAATCCGACGTCCTTGGGGGTCTGAGAGCATCCTAGGGCGTCCTAGGACGAGGACGTCCTAACGTCACGTCGGACGCAGCGTCCGGGGGGGGTAAAATGCATTTACGGAAGGCCGTAGTAAGTTTTCTGGACCGTCAGATTTGACGAAGTGCCACGCGGCGAGATCTCAGCCGTCGAAATGCGTCATGTCGTCCAACCGGACCCCGCCGTCGGAGAGATCGGACGGCACCTCGGCCGTCCGCGTGATCGGACGGCCAATGGACAGATCGTACGGCCCCGATTTGATCGCGGGGGCGCACGACGGCCGTCCGATTAGGCCGACGGCTTTAGGGCCGACCGATCGGGCGGACGGCCGAAAGGGCGGACGGCCGCCCATCCGCCCGGCCGTCCGATCGGACGGCCGTCGTGGCGGTCAGCCTCATGGCCGTCCATCACCCTATAAAAGGCCGTCCGTCAACCTTTCTCTCTCACTTTTTCCTTCCCCTCTCGAAATATATTTTTGAGTGGATGCGGAGTGGCTTTGGCTGGCATTTTTCCATCCATTGGCTCCTAATCTTTGGGAAGGAGAAAGTGATTCACATTTGGGGGTAGTTTTTGCGGTTTTTTAAAAGTTTTTTTTAAAACTTGTTCGAAAACTGTTTTTTTCATAGTTTTTTTTAAGAACTTGTTCCAAACTAGTTTTTCTCTTGAACTTTTTTTTAAAACTTGTTGTAAGAAGTTTCTTCTCATAGTTTCTTTTAGAACTTCTTCCCATCTAGTTTTTTTCTTGAAGTTTTTTTAAAAACTTGTTCTAAAAAGTTTTTTTTAAAACTTCGAACGGCGGCGGCTTCAAGAAGATGCCGAAGGACAAGAAGAAGCAGAAGGTTGCAGACTTCGGAGTGAAGCTTCATCCAATCCACGATGTTCCATCTGAGGCTTGCGAGAGTTTCCTCATAGAACTGACCGTCAGATTCTATGAGGAAATTTCTATTCGATCATTGGAGAGCAAGTATGTCAGATATAGAGATGAACGCCCCGAGAAGTTCCGGACGGACATGCGGCAGCACATGATGGACGCGCTTCAAGCCCCGATGTGGAATACGGAGACCTAGAAGCGCGGGTTTTTGAAGTTCTTGGATGCCAGAGTGCACGATTCACTCTAGAATGCCAATAACTTGTTGACCAAGTTTGGGAGGTTCAATCGCGCGGCGGATGAAGTTTTCAATGACGTGCTGTTGAAGGCGGATTTGTTCGTAGCCCAGATGAAGTCATTCGCCAAGAATCCAAACCGGCGTGGCTCCGTGGGATGGTGGAACTCGATAGAGGGGCACCAAGAAGACCTGCTGCGTAAAGCCCATCTCATTGCCATTCCGCCAACAGCCGCGGTTATACGAATGGACAATGCGAACAGGAGAGGTGGATACGCCACCATTCGCAAAGTCCGCATTGAGGGTGCTCCGAGCATTGAACCATTCAGGGAATTTTCCGCCTAGTTGTCCAACCAATCAGAGACACGGCCGGATTTGGCAAAAGTTGAGCATCAGAATGAGTCGATGGCGGTGAGGATTCCACATCCGGGTGTCATCCGTTTCATGGCCATTCATCCGGACAAGTACGAAGGCTATGCGTATTGGTGGAATGGCCGGACAGTTTGAGAGATGTTGAACCGGGATATCAAGTTTGGTGACGACGTCATCACACATTTGAACTATGGGAGATTCCCCGATTGGGAGATTCCCCGATGATGAGATTATTCGAGTTCAACAATTGGTTCGTTTTCGCAAAAAACGGACCGAGCTTGCGTGGGCGTTGTTGCGCATCATGTACGAGGTCCACAAGAGCAACAATCTCCACAATGACTTGTCTCCGGACAATATCCTCCTCCACTTCCCTCCAGATGAATCGCGAGTGTATATTGGAGTATGCGATTGGGGCATGACCACGAAGGTCAACGAACCAATGCAGTCTCGTTATACGTTCACAAAGCGTGAAGACATGGCCGAGACTCTACGAAAACGATGGTGGGTAGATCCGCCGGTTGCGTACTTGCACAAACCAGATGCGGATGTGCAAATGATTCCGAAGTTATCGATGGCTTCGGAGGAGTTCGCTACAGCCCGAATAGCGCAACGAATCAACGTGCGGACAATGTCCATAGACTACGGGAATCTCGGAGTTCCGTAGTATTCTCAAATCAAGAATTTGCGGATACATTTCATATGTACATGGAGAGAGTCTGCAACGAAAACCGAGAAAGCGCTGGAGGATTGTTTCATATCATTACATGCTTCAGCGACACATACAACTGGCCCACGCCTCATGAGCATTATCGGTCAACATATTAGAAATACATAGGTTTTACTTTATTCCTTTCGGCATTATTAGACTATACTAGATAGCATGCACATTTTGAAGTGACTATAGCAATAGTCTTAGATTAATATGTATTGCATGCCTTTAAAATTTGGGCACAAGAAGTAAAAAAACCTTATTTCATATAGCCGTTCAAAGAGCGACATTTTTTGAATTTTATATGGTTTAGGTTGTGGCATAGTTCCGATTTTTTAACTTATCAATGTGTTCTATTTCAAAATTCTTGAATTTCAGAATTTTTGTTAAAATTACCTCAAAATATCCTAATCCAAGCTTATGATGAGATTTCCCAACACACCAATTTTTAGAGGTAGAAAAGAACTGTAGCATATTCAAATCAAGTGCGCAAATATTGGAGTTTAAAAATTGCCATTCCTTGTTTTATTTTTTAGTAAACTGAATAAGATTTCAAATGATAATCCAAACCCAGGTTTAGGAAGGTTTTCAGTGTTCGCTACATGATGTTGAAAAAGCAAAATGTGTAAAATATGATGATCTCTAGGTTTTATGTAGAGAAGACGTATATCAAATTTTACGAGTTTGGGTTCGAACTTTTGGGATAGATCATAGTGCCCATGGCACAAAATCATACATAACCTCAACCATTTTATGTTTCTTGAATAAAATTTAGCATTTATAGGAATTACCCCCATTTGAAACGCCTCCTCATGCCCGACTCCCTACTCATACAACATGTCTCCTATATCCCCAAAAATATCGTGGCAGTTTTGATCCGGAAACACTTCAAAGTTGTTGGATTCTAGTGCAATGACCATAGAAGGAAACCAAAAGTTTGATTTCTAGTTGCGACCGTTGGAACTCAATTAAGACTTATTAAAAAATATGTTTACAAAATTTCAGAAACTTTGACCGCACAGATTGAAAGATTATAGTGTGTGAAGTGAAGCAAATGGTTTAGGGTCTTCACTGCGTTTAGTGGATCCACAGACTTTGACTTTACCTGGCGTCAAAATTTTGAACTAGGCAAGGTCTAAATCCACTACCTTAAACATGATGGTAGTTCCTTAGACAACAATTTCTTGAGGTAGAGGACAGGTGTAGCGTATTCAAAACAACCATGGAAGTAGTGGAGGTTCAAACTTTGCCAATTCAAACTTCTTTTTCTTGTGAACTTCATGTGTTTTGAATTACTAATCCGAATGGTCAATAAGAAGGTTTACACCACATATTAATGTAGAGAAAATAAAATGTAAGAAATACAAAGATATGTAGGTTTTATGTAAAAATTAATAAGATCTTTTGGTACCTCGCCCGACAATGAGTGACAATGTGTGAAAATGTTTGACTTGGATTGATATGCTATTTTTAAAAATTTCAATAAAGAGAAGACTTGTATTTTCAAGGGAACGGTGAAATACATCGTTTCTCATAAGGTTTTCCATGACATTGTCATGTACATTCTTCTAAATATTTACACATGAATCAGATGCATAGAAAAGTTAAAAGTTTGATTCAAACTTTGCATGTTTAGGGTTCATGCACGCTTTGGCAAAGTCCCCTTCCATCCAATTGTATTCTTTCCGTGTCCATCATCATATTATTGTTTCAAATGAGATTTCAAACGAGACACCTTACATGTCTTGTAAATGAATATCGCCATATATAACAAATTTGAAAACACAACCAACACTAACACACAAAAAACATGCATGAGATCGAATGTGATGAACATATTCTCTAGCCATAATCCACTATTGCAAACAAAACAAATAAATACCAACCACTACTTAACGATATACAAACACTAGGATGGAAAGTAGACCCCCTCATTGTCATCACCGCGGGTGCTAGAGCCACCACCTTCATTCCCTCAATTACAACCCTTGAAGAAACATTTAAAATCCCCATCACTTCAATCAAAACCACATTTTCAAATATCAACACTATTGCAATTCAACACGCTATGTCGATACTTCTGCATAAACGAAAACTTGAAAACAACCAACCCCTTCCCGACGCCCTGTACCCCCCTCCATAGACCACATTTGCACTTCACCGTACACGCGATCCTTCTTTTAGAGACTTTTGGGATCTTTGGTCCTTTGCTCTTGGATACTTGTTACTGGATACATAGTGTCCACCCTCGAAAGGGGGAAGTAGTTCCATACTACTAACCCATGTCCGGTGGGCATGGACTTAGCAGTGGAATGAACGGACATTTTATTCACGCCGGCCCCCTTACGGCGACCGGCGTTCTTCTTCTTCTTCTTCTAGCCATAATCTACATCCAAAGTCTAGTCCCTAAAATGTTATTTTTAAGTACACTCCAAAATGTCAAATTTTCAAAACTTTTGTAACAATTTCTTTGCTTACATACCAGATGAAAACGCACCTAAGAAGCCCAAATCCGAAGTCGGAATTGAAAAAAAATATATATTTTGGAAGTTATTAAGTCGCTGTTATGTTAATTCTGCCAAAAAAATAGTTTCATCCACCGTGGATGAAATTCTATGCAGCGGAAGAAAAATCCCGCAATGGATGAAAATGTTCGTAGCGGATGAAAAATAGCGCA
The DNA here is from genome assembly GCA_963971425.1 of Bryoerythrophyllum caledonicum. Lineage (NCBI taxonomy): Eukaryota > Viridiplantae > Streptophyta > Bryopsida > Pottiales > Pottiaceae > Bryoerythrophyllum > Bryoerythrophyllum caledonicum. The sequence continues at coordinate 16,546,313 of OZ020521.1, read as the reverse complement.
ACGAATTAAAAACAAGCTGCGGATGGAAAAAAACTGCGGATGAAAAATCACCATGCGGAGGAAAATCAGAGTCCGGTTTAAATGTTTGCAGCGGATGAAAACATTCGCAGCGGATGAAAAGTAGACTGCAGATGAAAATTTGAAAACCTCATTATAATATTAAACTACATTACAATGGTTGGACTAATGCGTTGCGAAGCAAGCGCCAACCGCTAACTTGCATCTATAGAAGTTTGGTAGTGGTTCGCGCTTGATTTGCAACGCATTATAACAACCACTTTAATGAATTCTCTACATTATTTAATATTAAGAAAAACATTCATTTCAAAATTACTTTTAAAAAACTGGAAGACTAGAGAAGGAGCGGGTTACAAACATTAAGTGTTTCTTAATAGTGTTCGTGATGATTCTTAACACTTTGCCATAGTCATTCGCGGACGATTTTCATTAACCCCTAAGGTACCAAGGCAGTTTTACACCAAAAACACTTCAAAATTAATGGATTCTAGTGCAATGAATAAAGAAGGTAACAAAAAAATTTATTTTTGGTTATGACCGTAGGATCTCAATAAAGGCTTATTAAGTAATACACGAACAAAATTTCATAAAATTTGAACGCACGGATTGAAAGATTATAGTGTTTGAAGTCAAGCAAATGGTTCATTTTCTTCCCTGCGTTTAGTGGATCAGCAGACTTTGACTTCAGTTGGTGTCAAAAAATTTCACTACACAAGGTCTAAATCTATTACCATCTTGTTAAGCATGATGTTAGCTCCTTACACACCAAGTTTTAGAGGTAGAGACAGGGTGTAGCATATTCAAAACAAGTGTGCAAGGAGTGGAGCCTTGAAATTTGTTAATTCACACTTTAATTTTTTTTTTAACTTAATATGTTTTCGATTGATAATCCGAATGGTTACTAAGAAGGTTTACATTACATCTTGTTGTGGAAAAAATAAAAAGTGAAAAATATGAAGATCTCTAGGTTTTATGTGGAAAAGAAGAAGTTTTTTTGGTACCTTGCCCGACAATGAGTGACAATGTGTGAAAATGTTTGACTTGGGTTGGTATGCTATTTTTCACTAAAGACAAGAACTTTTTTTTGACAACATGAAGGGAAATAATATTACTTGCGAGAACTGAAAATCTCACTTTCGATAGAGTGTCCTATCAAAAGTTTTTGGAGGTGCCCGAGGTGCCCGCCCTCCCCATTTGAAATTAAAAACCCTATAACTTTTTCATCAAATGTCCAATTTAGGAAAGAAATTGTTTTCCCACTAACGTCTTGGTAATGCCCTTCTATAGTAAGAATTTCAAAGATGAATGTTTGAAATTGACAGCATAGGAACCTGACCGAATTTTCCAAAAGCCCGTTTTGGACACTTGGTCCATTACGGGTTATAGTGCGCCTGTGCGCACATACCTGTGCGCCTGGCCCGCGTAGCTTCTGAAGACTGTTTTTCGTCCAGAGATTGTTTTCTCAACCAAGGACTGCTTTTCCATCCTCTGACTATTTTCATCCGCAGTGGATGAAATTGTAATTTGGCCACATTATATTAATAGTGGATATCGGCTCTCTAAGTAGGGTTATATTTAGTAGAAAAAATAAATTGTGTAGGAGGTTTTCCAAAAACCACATTCTTGTGTGTGTTTATAAAGCATTTTAAGGAAGTTCAATGCCTAACTCCGTAGGTAGATTGCTACGACATATTTACTCGAACATCTAGAATCATAACAATTTAAAGCAATGAAGTATATGCAATCATTAATACAAACATGCATACATTAAATTGTAGAGGCATTCAAATATGAATAGCAAAAATGCTTATAGGAAGATTTTGTTGTATTCGTTGATATTGTATAATGTATTTGGTATACCATTTCGTGTACTCTATAGAGTAATTTCCACACACTAAAATATCCTTAGAGCATAACTTATGCCCATACACAAAACATGACAAATCATCACAACATAGTACAACAACTAACCCGCACACATATTCACTGACTGTATCAATGCACTTTATCTACTAAACATCCAAATAACAAATCCTATCCTCTACAATAGCCATCTCGACCAAACCTTTTTAATGTCGTTGATCCACATGTTACAAAACTGAACACATATAACAATCCTTCACAAAGTTCCGCTCAAGCAAATATCGATGGAAACGAACAAGCAAATAAACTTGGGAAAGAGGTCCGCAAAAAAACGCATGAAAATGCCAAAGACTTGTACGAACATCCACATGCTACCCCATACCACTTCCAAAAAGAATATTGGCCTCCTAAAGAGGATACCCCCATTAAGGTTCCGGTTTTATTCTTGAACAAATATCTCAAGACACAAGACCTCTATAACAACCTTGACACAATCAAATAAAACTTCTCTAATATAGAATAATGGGTTCGCAACAACAAAATAGACTATGAACTCTCTACGAATTCTTCGAAAAATTCCATCATCCCAAACTCATAAATAACATGCGTCATCAAATTCCGTAATAGTCGATATTTGGGAAACGCCCGAAAACAACTCTTATTTGGAATAGAAAAATTCCCATATGTAACATGCCCCATATGCACTTTCTCAGACGCCGACAAATCACTCCATGTTCTACCAAAAATGCCAAAACCATCACATACTCCTTAATTGTCACAAGACATAACAAAGCAGTACAGAAAATTCGAAAACTATTTACCTCCCATAACAAATCACGATGATTTATCCTCATGAATGCCGGCACCTTTAATAACAAGTTACAACCCACAAGGAAATACGGTCCCCCCTTGGCTACTCCCGAGTCCCATGTACATGCGCAACATAGCGCTGTCTTTGTGACGCTAGACTCAAAGCCGACATACTTTGCATTCGGGGCCTATCATACAACGACCCTGCATCGACCACATTAACCAAGAGTATACCATTCAATTCATCGAATTCACATATTGAAATGATAGATTCTCCCCGGAAACAATTGAAAACAAAATAAATGAATACCAACCCAACAACCCCTTATTAATGACATCGTTGCCCTCGGATGGAAAATGCACCCGCTTATTGTAATCACTGCCGATGCTCGTGCCACCACCTTTATCCCATCTATAAATATCCTTTTGAGATACCTTTAAAATCTCCATCGAAACAATTTCACACACTTTCAATATTATTAACACTGTTGCCATTCAACAGGCCATGTCCATTCTACTACACCAACGCGAAATGGAAAAGAAACCAAGCCCTCCTTGACAGGGTGTCTGGTGGGCATGGTCTTAGTGATGGAACGAACAGATTCTTTATTCACGCCGGCCCCTTTGCGGAGCGGCGTTTCTCTTCTTGCTTTAACTTCTGGGTCAGAAATACTCAAGGAACTTTAGAGGTACAGGTTGTAAAAAAAAATAATTTAACATGTAATGATATGAAATACTCTTTAACTTTTATGAGGTGAATGAAAAGTTGGAATGTATAAAAATTTCTCATTCCACACATCCACTTATACTAAAAAATTATCAATAAAATTCATTTGGAAACATGTAGCATGCATTGTACATTCATCATCCACATTGACATGGCCGCAACGTAGAAACATTTAATAAACATCGATTTGAAGATCTTAAAGAATGACCTTCTAAATTTACAAAATAGTCAACATTGTTCTCGCATGAAGACATTATCCACATGGATTACATTACACAGAGACCATGTATGATTAATCGGAATCTGAGTCAGTATCACTTCTTTGACTTGGCCCAACGCCACTTGAGTACGGCCCGCTTGAATAAACATCATACAAGTTATTGTATTGCCTGTTCATGTAGCGAGATTCATCTTCGAGCCTGCGGATGTACTCGTTGTGGCTTTGTATTGTGGCTTCATGCATTTGTCTTTCAAACTCGGCATCTTTGTTCTGACGAGGTGGAAACGTTGATGGAGGTGTGTTGTCTCTTCCATCTAATCTCCGACCATATCCATCGTAAGGATGGCCATATACGTCGTAATAGACCTGTCCAGAGTTTGGAGTGTCGTGTTCTTCCTCTTTTCTAGGGGAATTACGACCAGACTCGTACGTACCGCTTGGATGCGTTGGCGTATACCTCTGAGGGGTGTTGGTCCCTATACCACATTGGTCGCCTTCATAGTAATGGCTGCTACTACCCCCACCAAATGATACAGACGCGGAACCCATATCATTGCCACGGTTGTAGTCGTTGTAGTTATGTCCCCCGTAGTCTTCTGGAGGTGTCTGCTATTGTTGGTGGGCATCGGGATCGTCCTCGGATCTTCCGTTTGACCAACGTGGCCAACAATCACTCGGTTGATTCCAGGTGGTTGGTATAAAATGGGCAGTTCGATCCATCAGGCTGACATTGCGGCCCGCCACGGTGCGCCAGTCCACATCCTTGTGTAGGACGATTTCCGCCCAAACTATCGCCATGTTTGAATACAACATGATCTCCGGCCTTGATTTACGCACACCCACCGCAGCAGTGACCTCATGATATCGATGGCGGAAATGGTCGCTCAGACAATTGCTCGCTAGACCTTCGCACCGCGGCCCTGATATCCTTGCTTGTGCCCTCGGCCACAACTTCATGAGGTGCTTCATCTTCACGTACGTCTTGCACATGGTGCAAGTCCACAACCTCTCTTCCTCGTCCTGCCATCCGTACTCCGCAACAACATCTGGATCGTCCGTTGCGTCCCAATCCATCTCGGTCGCTTTGCCCTTAGAAGCAACGGGCCGGTTGGACCTTGGCATCTTCCCTAAGTAGAACAAACAATTAAATGAATGAATGGGAATTAACCCCTAAAGTTCCTTGACAATTTCCCTCAAAAACTATAAGTGATACTAACTTTCAAACGAGAAATCCAAAAAATATAATAAAAATATGTCCACGAAGCTCTTATCAAAGGCAATGTAGAATAAAAATTTCAGAGAAAATTGATTCGTTTCCGAATTTTAGGAACCTGCCCCAAAATCAAGGAATCCACCCGAAGGAGATTCTGGTCGTTTAGGGATTAAACGAATTAAAAAATAATAAATATCCCACCACTCGAGGGGGCGCAAGCGATTCGGCAGAATATGCCAAAGCGACCAGCTCGCCCACTAGAGTGTGGGAGAAAGGTCGGTCGTCCGCCTTTTATGCCGACCGCAAGTGGCGGACGGCCTCGGCAGACGGTCGGCGAATCGTCCGAGCCGTCTGATGGCGGACGGCCTCGGGCGTATCGCCCGATCGGACGGCCACGATGCCGCCACGGACGGTCGCGGCCGTCCGATTGGTCGCGACCGTCCGATGGGTCGCGGCCGTCTGATGGGTCGCGGCCGTCGGATCTGTCTCGGCCGTCCGATCGGATTCGGCCGTGGCCGATTCTG
>OZ020521.1:16465780-16540738 GCA_963971425.1 Bryoerythrophyllum caledonicum | reverse complement strand
CAGCGTTCTTTTCATTGCCCGTAGTATCTACAGCTCCCAAGAAGAGCTCTCCAGCGGGAGACACGAGCATTGCATTGCACAAAGGGCGACTAGTCACAGACGTCCACCCATCTATGGCTAGAGTTCCTCCAAACTTCCGAACACTCTCGAACAGTCTTTTATTGAGTTGTGCTTCCAAATCAGCCTTCGCTTGTCCCAACAACCTTGTTCGAATGTCATGGTAAGAGGGTGGGACATATGGTTTTTTGAAAGAGGCAGTCTTCATCACGGCTTCCTTGAATGCAACATTCCGTGCTATAGCAAACGGCACATTTGCTTCGTAAAAAAACTTCGCCCACACTTTGTCTAGCTTCCGCCGCTCCACTTCTTGAAAGCCCTCTTTGAACACGGATTGCCTTACCAATCTGGGGACCGTGGCACCTACACTCCCTTGTTCGGTGAAGTCGTGGAAGGTGGGGGTTGGTTCAACCATGGTTGATGGTAAAATCACGGGGGGGGGGGGCGTTGAGTGGATCCTATACAAGAATCTTCACCAGTGGACTTGGGCGTGCTATATCCTGAGGCAGGCGTAGATTTCAATGGTGAGGTGGGGCAATGTTCGGAGAAAAGTTCTCCATTGTGTTTCGGGTAGTGGCCATGACAATTTTTAAACAAAGTCTGTACGCAGGGTGTCAATTTGGTGCAGAGGCCATCACCGCTATTGCGCTTGCCAGGGACTTCTTCGTACCCGAGATGACTTAGTTGTCGTTCTAGCCTTCTTGCAAAAATGCGGTGACAAAGACTACATCGGACGGAGTCGGTCTTCCTGCCATATACTTCAGTGATTTCGACATACCAAGGAGACCAAGGTTTGGTAGCCATTCTGATGGGTGTAGTATCGAGAAATGAACAAACGTGATAGGTAGTATGTGGAAGAAATATCAGGAGTTCCAAAAGAAACTCTGATATTCAAGACTTCCGAACTCGATGATTATCAAGCAATAGATACATAATGCAGCTGAAAGCTCTTGGGAAACAAAAGTTCAGAGGTGAAGTGAGGCTCCATGTGTTGTTTTCTTTATACTCACGGTGATTCTGACAGTTGGGAGACGATTCATTGTCAATCTAATAGGGGACGGGGGAGCTGTAGTGAGAAGGCCGTCTCCCGAGGCGGTCGGCCTTGGCGGACGGCCATGGCGGACGGCGGATGGCCGCCGGGTGGTTGGCCACGGCGGTCGGTCATGGCGGACGGCCACGCAGACGGCGGACGACGGACGCCGGTCGCCTGAAGCGGACGGCCGTGCCGTTGGCCCAAGCGGACGGAATGTGCGGTCGGCCGGGACTGCGGACGGCTATTTACCCCCGGGTAAATTGACAAAACTGGTTATGTCACCGGACGTCCTGATAGGCCGGAGGACGTCCTCCGTCCTGACGTCTGGACGTCAGGGACGTCGAGAGTCCTGACATCCCTGTTCCTGATCTTATCAATTTGAGTCGCAATACCTTTTGCAATTGCAGTTGACGCTGCTAGTGTAGCGATCTCCAACAAATCACCAATGTCAAATTTTGCAGCACGAGATGGAGATAACATGGGATCTACCAACTTCCAAAGTTTCTCACTGGGCAAGTTGTTAGTGGTCTTGAAAACCCACAAAGTATAGTTTGAAACGCCCTAGAGCTTGGAGCTCTCAAGGACATCTCTTCCAATGAGTAGGGAGTCCATTATCGGAGTGAGATCTAGACGATGCTAGATTGACAAAGACAAATGGCCAAAGAGCAAACCTTGCTCTGATACCTTGTTCAAAGTAACCAACAAAGTGGTTTGACTTTAGACTTTGAGAGAGATAGAACAGTTGCAATGCAACGAATTTATACTGATTGCTGAGCCAAACACAAAAACCTAATAACTGTATCTCTGTGAAGCCTGTCAACAATTTCAAGCTCTCAAGAAATTTTGAAGATCCACTGCAACTTTGATTCATGGTTGAAGATAAAAATGTGGCAATTCCACACATATTCTTATGTGCATTTAATAATTTAGCAACACATTACAAATTTGTGCAAATGTATAAATATCATGCCCACTGTAACACCCCAACACGATGGCTTTTGTGTAAAAGACACACAATTGATTCGTGTTTATCAGTATTTCATTTTATTTAATTTTCTCGTTCATCAATTTGCTAGATGCTTATCCCTGCACAACCAGAGAATGATATTTTCGGACAGAAAAACCCAATGACAAGAGGCATTGATACTCTATTATCAACCTCAATGTATAAGAAATTTAACTTACGAACTAAGCACTTCATAGCCACCCAGAAAAATTGCTACACTTATCTTAGAAATAATTGACCAATTTTGAAAAAACACACTACAACATTTCACAATACAAAACTACTTCTATTGTAAGTGTACATTCCTGGTGCATCAAGCTCTTAAGAGGGTTAGCTTTACACACAATCAAGAACTGCTGAAGGAGCCAGATAATGAAGTATTGTTACTTTGTGAGTTCTTTACTAATGAAGAAATTACCATCTCTAGTGTGATAAGAATGGCAAGAATAAAATTACTTCCAACCCACAACCACATTGTCTGCAACATCCTAGAAGGCAAACTCACGGTGGGCTAAACAACTCTATTGTCTACAGAATGTGCATTGCGGAGATATTTTTCCAAAAAAAAAATAAAAAAATAAGGATTGATTTTGAACTTGTGGGTAGCTTAGCTGCTCCGCAGCAAGCGTCAGATGCACACTGAAGCTCAAGCGCTGCATGGCTCAAAGCTCCTCCTTGTAGCATTTGCAAGCCTCCTCCATGGTCAGCACCATTACCACCGGCTCCCTTCCTCTAATAAAATATCGGATTCCCTCGGAATACAATGCGATAAATGCAATCGCGTCGCTGCAACCTACAAGAAGGTAACTCAAACGCTATGCAATACGCGTTAATGTGCCACTCAAAGAGCAGTGACGTTCCGAGGACAATTATGAAAGGCAACCCGGAACAAAATGGGCTGCGAAAGAGTGTCCGCTCCCCTCCTCAACATCAAGTCCCATGCAGAAACAAGGGACAAGCCTCGAGGTAATCACCTTGCGTTACCCTGTTTCTGCCGTGGGAGTAGCTGTGTCAGGGGCAAGCTACCTGCGCTCCGACTCCCCAGACAAACGCCCTTGGCTTGCCTCAATTCACCCAAGATGGTAATTAGATGAACAAATTTCAGTTTGTTTGAGTCTTAGTATTTGAGATTTTATACTTTTACTTCAATGATACTTTCCTTATATACTTTTACTTTGATATTTTTGTTCCAAACTTGTACTTGATACGTTTACTTGATACTTTTGTTTCAAACTTGTACTTTGATATTTTGATTTTATACTTTTATTTTGTTATTATATACCTATAAATAATAATTTTACTAGTCTATCTATATCTATAATAGAATTTAATGAGGCTTTGGGTGAAGCAACACTTACACCTCAATTGAACTAAGAAAGATAAAGCTAGAACTAAAGTTCTAATTAGTCAGAATTGGAATAGAAAGTCTACTTTGGGAATAGAAAGTCTACTTTTAGAATAAAAAGTCTGCTATTGGAATAGAAAGTCTACTTTTGGAATAGAAAATAAAACAGACTAGAGATAGAGTTGGTAGATGGAATTCAACTTTAAAATCTCATTAATGTTGATCTCATTAATGTTAATCTCATTAATGCGGAACATAGTAGAGTTATTTGCCTATCGAGGTCATGTTTGGTAATCAAGATATTAACAATAGGCTGTTATTATAGGTATCAACATGGCTAATGGAACCGAGGAGACTTCGCGCCAGAGAAAGACACGACTTCAACGCGATCGGCGTCAACGTCAGACATTGGCTCAGAGAGCGGAACGTCAACAGGAGCGTGCAACACGCCAAGAGGGCAATGCACGTAATGCCCGTGAAGCCGATCGCCTACACCAAGCCGCACGCCGTGCTTAGATGATCGACAAAGCGCAGAATGCCCAGCAATAGACAATTTGTGGAGCCCACGTTGAAGCAAGAGCGGCACACACAGTCGAAGAATGTCTTGGAGATCTCCCACTACACCGCGAGGCACCTATGGCTCCGCATGCGGCTATATCCAAAGAGGTGAGAGGGGAGATTCGCGGCCATGATCGAGCTGCGCGTGCTGAACAAAGGGCAGATGTCACCAACCAGCTCCCATAAGCGCGGTGTGATTTCGATGGCAGCAACGAACGCCTATGCCACAAGCTAGACCGGATGGAGGTGCGATGTGACCATTGTAACGCTTTACATTGGATCGAGGATCGGGTGACGGGTTCGTCACAAGCACGTGCGCGCTTCACCACATGCTGCTGTTGCGGGAAGGTCCAGCTGCCCCCATTGGCGCCACCACCGCCAACGCTGCGTCGTCTACTGGAAGGCCAAACATAGGAGGCCAAACAGTTCCGTGAGCGCATACAAATGTACAACAATGCGCTTGCGTTCACTTCGGTAGGCGCAAGGATTCACAACGACATGGCGCACGGTGGCGTGTACAACTACAGATTGTACGGAGAGCTTTACCATCTTATTGGAAGCCTCCTTCCCAATGAGGGCGAGACACCAAAGTTCGCCCAAATCTACATCCATGATCCACAGATGCACATTGTCGAGGTCATTGCCCGCGCAGCAGATTACAAGACAAGCTTGACAAAGTTTTTTGTCATCAACCAGACCGATCCGCTTGCTTGCCAGATGCTTTACCAGGACATGGCCAAGCACTTCACGTGGAATGTTTTACAGAAGAAGTGGAAGCGGCATTAGTCGGGAACAACAATCGGACGGATGTATTTTGTTGGGCCGTCCGGCGGCGAGCGGTTCTTTGCACAAACCCTTTTGACGGTGGTGAAGGAAGCCACATCCTTCGAGAATCTGCGAACCGTTGACAGGCTTATCCACGATACCTTCAAGGTTGCTTACGTTGCACGCGGTTTGTATGAGACAGACGAGGAGTGGGACCAGTGCATGATAGAGACGGCACGGATGCAAACCGAAGCGTAGCTGTGCTCATTGTTTGTCATAATCCTCACACATAGCCCTCCAGCAGACCCGCTATAGCTTTGGGAACGACACAACGTCCATATGGGCGACGATTGCGCACACCGGCTTTGTCAGTGTGGGATTGCGCAGCCAAATGAGAATCAGATACGTAGCCTCGCCCTGTACTTCATCGACGACGACCTTGCCACCAGGATGGGTAGGACCCTGGCCAACGTTGGCCTACCGAATCTGTTTGTTGCGTTGGAGGAGCTTGAGATTGAAGGCAATTGACTGATCTGTGATCAGCTTGAGAACATCCTGGCGCTTTAGAAAAAGCTGAGACGTACGCTACCCACACTAAACGCTCATTAGCGCACCGTGTCTGAAGAAATTCAAGGTGCTTATCAAGCTAGCAAGTATGATATTTTTTCATCGACGACCTTGGAGGGACAGGAAAGACATACTTGGAGAACATCATCCTCTACTCCGTCCGTGCAAACAGTGACATTGCTCTGGTAGTGGCATCCTCCGGAATTGTTGCGCTCCTTCTTGAGAAAGGTTGGACAGTGCACTCGAGGTTCAAGATTCCCCTCCAACTTACACCAACCTCTCAATGCGCCATCATGGGCCAGATGGACCTTGCAAAGCTCATCCGTAGCACTAAGCTCATTCTTTGGGACGAGGCGCCTATGACACACAAGCACGCATTCAAGGTGGTGGACCGATCACTACGGGATATTATTGGTATTGACCTCCCGTTTGGCGGGATCATCTTTGTCATGTATGGTGATTTTTGCCAAGTGCTTCCAGTTCTTCCAAAGGTGTCACGTCCGTAGGTTGCAATGGCTTCCATTAAGGAGTCCCATTTGTGGCTACATGTGGAAACTTTTCATCTGGCCATCAACATGCGGACTCGTGCAGATGGTAATAGAGCAAGCAAGGAAGTTGGCGGCTGCACTCTTTCCGAATGGCTCATTGCCTTAGACGAGGATCGTTTGTCGAGCGCCGACAATGGATACGTGCATTGCCCCCCAAGCATGAATGTTGAACGTGCATCAGCGCTGAACAATGGACAAGTCAACGACCGTGCACGCCTCATTGACTGTGTATAGCCAGGTTTCCGCGGCGAACACCAAATTGCCAACTGCGACTTTCTCAATGAGCGTGCAATCCTTGCCCCACACAATCGCGGCGTTGCGGGGATCAATGAGGAGATTTAGAAGTTCATCCCTGGCAATGATCGGACCTATCTAAGCGCAGATTTGATTACAGACCCGGCAGGTGCAGACCTGATCTCCACCGAGTACCTCAACAGCTAGCCTCCTCATTGGTTGTTACTCAAGGTTGGTACACCGATTATGCTGTTGCGGAACCTCGATTGTACGAATGGTTTGTGCAATGGCACGCGACTTCTCATCAGGCAATTTGCGTAGTGGGTCAATGAAGCGGAAGTCATGACAGGCGACCACAAAGGACACATTGCCTTTGTTTCGCGCATATCATTGACATTCGAGGATGCAGGGTTGTCTTACAAAGTCAAGCGCAAGCAGTTCCCTGTCTGACTTGCATATGCGATGACTATCAACAAATCCCAAGGACAGACCCTCAAACACGTTGGCATCGATGTCAGTAGAGAGGTGTTTTCCCATGGCCAGCTTTATGTTGCATTCTCTTGCGCAACCTCGTCTGCCCACGTAAACATTCTTCTAGCAGATGACACGTATGGGAATAGTGGGCGCACACGCAACGTTGTCTACACAAAAGCACTTCGTTAATAAGTGTGTCGCCCCCAATATTACAACGAGTATATAACCTAGTTATATACAAAGAGATGTCACACCTTGTTTATATCACCTTTTTGGAATGAAGCTGAGGAGGTGATATGATTTCGAGTAAAATAGAGGATATGATATTATCAAGGATAGACTGCATAAAGATTGGATTGTTCTTTGTCTCTAATGTGCGAATTGTAATTGTGGAATTTGATTCTGTGGGAGAGAAGATTCTACTTTGTTTTGTCTCAGGTTTGTAGGCAGTAGAAGATCGTTTGATAGTTTTCCTTTGATGAGATTAATGACAAAGAGTGTTGAAGGAGCCATTTATCTTCCTTCTTATTTTTGAAGAGCTTGTTTGCTCCGCCCATATCCAAGCGCTTTAATGGTAGACACTTGCACAATTTGTTGTACGTTGTTCACCACTAGTGTCACGAGCGCCTTCCTAGACGCGTCCTCCGCTAGAATGAGAAGCAGCACACTCAGCTCGCTGGTCTTCACTATCATGGATATGATCTCCTTCATCTTGGTGATGGTGGCGTCCGCCACGAGCACCTTGCAATTCTCCAGTTCTACTAGAAGCTTTTCATGGTTTGTCACAAAGTGGGGAGAGAGGTTAGCCCTTATCAATCTGCACATGAAAATGGTGATAGTAGTAGTAGTGTCAAAGTATTTGTCAAGATTGTTGAGACTAATAACTTCAAGGATGAAGACTCCATACACTCCTCCATGCTAATTTTACCTCCATACCTCCCCCCATACTTGAATTGTTGTCTCGAAAGAGGAGGAAGACTTGATTGAGAACACGCCGTCGGACCCAACCTTCCTAAGCGCAAAGGTCCCAGTGAGATCGTCATTTCGAGCACATGTGGAGACTACAACTGCACAGGAAAAGAATGCTCCTGCTTAAACTCATATGTTTTTATCAGATACACACGGATACAACCAAAATTCCTAACATTTGTAAAGTCACCCAAAGTCGATTAAGATACCCCTCTTTTTACATTAAGCCACCTCTAAGTGGTACTTGGTATCTAAAATCAGTCCAAAGGAGGGAATGGCACCTTATATTCATGGTTAGTCTCACGCAAACTCTTTCTTCACTCTCAAAGCCTGCTAAATACTTTAACATGAGTTTAGAGACCACCAAGCTCTTCCATAGAAAAGAAATACTACCATAACTCTTCAGAGAGTAGAGAGAGGAGTAAAAATAGCGGGATCTTATTGAAACTCTGGGAAACTTCGCAAATGACTCCAATATTGTAGAAACTTTGATCCTGATCAAAGAACTTGCTGGAAATCACTAAGCAACCAGAGACACCAGCCATGATACCAACAGAATCCATCGGAAAACAGTTCGAGACCGAGCAGGAAACCAAACTTAGGAGTGTTGAGAACAACTTCATACTTTTGTTGACACCCGTCGGCAAACTCCTAAACACCAACCGCGATGCCTGATGATATCAACTGCCTTTTGTCAGATGGTACTTGTTTGCAGCATCCATGAATTCACCAAGTCTGAGAGAAAGCCAAGTTTCTGATGATTTCTCAAGATGGAAATTAGAAAATAAGGACAAAAAATACAAAGACATTTTCTAGAGAAGATGTCATATACAATGACACAAGCTTTTAACATTTTTATTATTGTCAAAAAATAACTCTTCTTTCTGAATTTTAGCACACCTCTTGTCTCTAGCTCACCTACAATCCGATTCACGAGCGCTTCTGCCTTGCCCTCAGTCGCACCCAACTAATCTCAGGTAACAACTTCTCTGATTTCAGGTACTCTCCGGGGATCCTATCTATGGGGCTATGCATGGTGATCTCACCTTCAACGCACAAATGCCAATGAGCCCACACTAGACAATAAAATCACACCATCATCCATCACAACTCGATGGCAATGAAAAAGAGGTTACTACAGACAAAACTTGCTTGGTTTCAATAGAAACAAAACAAACAAGCAACGATATTTTGTCGGTACATGTTTAACCGTGTTTCCTGCATCATGAAGCTCCACTTCGTTGAATAGGTTCTGTTTCGAGTGTTTGCATGTTCCACACTGATGGAGATGACCGTCAAAATCAAATGCATATTAAGCCACTTCCGTAAACGTCTTGTGATTTCGGCTCTCAGATCTTCGTCCAGCGGGTTGAACAGGTTCCAGTCTTCGTTCCAGTCGTCGGCGCCTTGGAGCTCCCTCCGCTGGTGCCCATTCTGGCCACGGGCCTTGCAGGAATCAATGTATTGTGTGTTCCTTTCACACCAGGTGGAGCGAATGCCACATCATCGCACTTAGCAGCCATGATGAAGATTATCCAGCAACCGATTCCATCGACCTGCAAATGAAATAGCAGCAAACTAAACATCAGAGTTCTGCAACGGTCCCAAAATCAGAAGAAGACATGCAAACTATCAACCTTTGTCTAAATCACTATGATTTCACACTGGCGTCACCTTCCATTAAAACATGGTCGGAACATGGTACACTAACAACTCACTCTCTCAACTAGGTTGCAACAGGTCTCCGTGACCCCGGCATCCCTCACCATACCTCATCACCAGTAATCCCCACATGAGCAGACGCCATCTTTAAAATGGTGAAATCGATTAGCATCCCTCACTATGATCTCTCGTCCCTCCACCTTTGAGATTAACTTAGTTGCTCCATGACAATCGGTGCACACCCGAAGGTTCTTGAATACACGAATAGGATCTCCAGGGGGTGCATGCATCAGCCCATACACAATTGCCAACTTCTCACTGTGAGAGCAGATATCAAGTTCTTTGTCCTCCGTGTTCTTGTTCTTCAGCACTAGCCGGGTATCAGGAACGTACCCTGCAGCCTTTATTTTTTCAATCACTTTGTCCTTATTTTCATTTATCTCCTTGCATTCTGGATGAGATGAGTCGGCTACCAAAAAATTATGAATCTTGTTATCGACTTCGATCCAGCTACGTCCTGGCTCCTTGCGAATCCCTCTCTCGCGCATCATAGTCCGCACCCATGATACCATGTCCCACTTTCCAGCTTCAGCATAGATGTTGGAAAGGAGAACATATGTAGCAGCATTTTTCGGATCCAATTTCAGGCATTCTTTCGCAACAAGTTTGCCCAACTCTACGTTACCATAAGTTCTACAAGAACCAAGCAGGGCTTTCCAAGTTGCTTCAACAGGTTCAACTGCCATGTTATCAATGAAGAGCTTTGCTTCCATCAATCGTCCTGCCCGCCCCAGGAGATCCACCATGCAGGTACAATGAGACACATCGGGTTCGATGTCATAAACTTGTGTCATAGCCAAATACTGGGAACGACCTTCATCAACAAGGCCTGCATGACTGCATGCTGACAGAACTGCTACAAATGTGACCCTATCAGGCTTCACACCGCGTGCAATCATTCGTCTAAAAACCTCCAACGCGTCCTGCCCAAGACCATGTTGTGCCAAGCCACATATCATCGCAGTCCATGATACAACATCGCGCACCTTCATTCTGTCAAACACCACTCGTGCATCATCAATGCTACCACTCCTTGCGTACATGTGAACAAGTGCATTGCCCACACGCACGTCATTCTCAAGCCCTGCATTTAAGGCATGCCTGTGAATCTTCTTCAACCACTCCAATGCCCCCTCACTTGCACATGCGTTCAAGATGCACAAAAAAGTGATTGCATCTGGCTTACAACCCTCTGTCTGCATCTGAAGAAACAGATCATATGCTTCATGCCCACGCCCACGTTCTGCAAATGCGCCAATCATCGTATTCCATGATGCAACATCGCGCACCTTCATTCTGTCAAACACCACTCGTGCATCATCAATGCTACCACTCTTTGCGTACATGTGAACAAGTGCAGTGCCCACACGCATATCAACCTCAAGCCCTGCATCTGAGGCATGCCTGTGAACGCTCTTCACCCACTCCAATGCCCCCTCACTCGCACATGCGTTCAAGATGCTCACATAAGTGATTGCATCTGGTTTGAATCCTTCCTGTTTCATTTGTAACATAAGTCGATATGCTTCCTGGCCATTTCCACTTTGAGCGTAAGCTCCAATCATCACAGTCCAGGAGATGATATCATGATTCATCAGGTTATCAAAAATGCGCCTTGCCTCGTTGATGGACCCACACTTTGCATACATCCGAAGAAGGGCAGTCCCCACCCGCACATCTGATTCAAGCCCACCATGTCTAATGCATGCATGAACTTCTTTGCCCCATTTCAACGCGGACAAACTGGCACAGGCCTTCAAGATGATCATGTAAGTACCCGCATTCGGCTGCACACCGTCGTGACACATTTTCCTAAACAGTCTCATTGCATCCTCGGCATGTTTGTGCACCACATAACCTGCGATCATGGTATTCCAACTATCACCACTCTTTTTCACAAGTGCATCAAACACACAGCGTGCCTCCTGCAATCTCCCACATTCGATGTACAAATGCAGGAGGTTGTTCATCACATGTGCGTTTTGTTCCATTCTGCTTTTGATGATGCAATCATGAACCTGCTTGGCTGCCATAAGGTCTTTCTGCTTCAAGCACCGCTTCAAAACTTCAACATACATAAAAGAATCTGTAATAAGGCCTCGTTGCAGACGGTTCATCAGAACCACAATCGCTTCACGCAAGGTATTCGCAGTTTGCATATTACTACCACCTCGCGCAATTTGACCCAACACTCTCGCACTTTCACATGCAGTGGCTGATTTTCCACCGTTGCCCTTGGGTTGCCTAGTTCATCAACAGATTCAGCATTAGAGCAACCTCAAGCAGAAACCACCAACACACAAAGTGAACAGTGCAAAGCAGTTGATGTACTGTACAGAAAAGTTGCATACATGCATCCTCAGCATACATCACAATCTTCACATTTCTACCACAGAGAGCAATCCCACCAGACGTGCAATTAAAAAAGCACAGCAAGAGTGGCACAATCCAAATCCTCAACAATAACTCAAATCCCAGATTCAGGTTGCACTGCTTTCCTTATCATGACAGATTCACATGCTCGTGCTTATACCTTTTCCCTTGTGCAGCGCCTTCGGTACATTTGGTGGTACATGTAGCATAAGATTGCAATCCCACCTGAGCCACGGGTCGGAACTTCAACCATTCTGGAGTAAAACAACCACCGATCCAAAGCGCTTTCCCTGTCACCTTATGTTTCAAGTCAGGTGACCCCGGATTCCTCTACACAAACCACCCAAGAATCAGATGTAGGAAAACCTGACTAGTACTTACTAATCTTTCCTCAACAGCTGACAATCCAGGAGCACATCTTTCTAACTACAACGATCAACCCCAAGCATGCCAGAAACAGAGCCATGGTGATACCTTATGAATCCTGTTGTCCTGAGAAGGACCCCCAAAATACTCCCAGAGTTCATCAATCCTCTGCGAATTCTCTGCAACAAACTTCACCCACGTCGGTCCATGGGACGCATAATAGTTTTTAAATAATATCTCATGATTTGCTGAGTTGTAGAAGAGGTGGATTGATTGAGTGGTTCTAACTCTTCAGAGCTCAGACCGTTCCCAAAAACATCTCCTCAAAGAGTAAAACAAAGCTGACTTCCAAAAAAACGCTCAAACTTGGGTGCAAACGACACAATTCACCTTCAGATTGACGAGAAGAAGGATCGTCAGAGAAGCTCCAAGGAAATGATGCCCACAAGTCAAACCTACGCCCCAGCAGCAGTGAAGGCAAGCCACCTCTCGCTCTTCCAGCTCCCTGCTGCAACATTTTGACCTTCACGTACCTATCAATACATTATCAAGCTAGCAACTGAGAGACTCATCAAGCATTCGAGACAGAGTAAGATACAAGTAGAATATACAGCATTTGTCACTATCTGGGCAGCTAGTAACCTAAATCTTCAACGGAATTTCAGTTCAAAGTGACCAAGGCATATGTAGACTTTGAGAGAGATACAACGCTTGCAGTGCGACGAATTTATACTGATTGCTGAGCCTAACACAAAACCTAAGAACTGTAGTTCTGTGAAGCCAACGAGATCTGTCAAGACCCCCACAAGTGCAGAACGTGAGGTACTCTATTGTGTGTAACTATACAAGAAGGGTTGAAGAGAGGAGACTACACTGGATCATCTGTGCTCACTGGTAGGAATCTGAAACCCTAATTTTATGTGTCTTTGTACAAGGGCGGTGCAGAATTTGGTGGGTACAAGAGTTGGGAGAGGGCAGTAGCTTTTCTCAACTATGAGTTTTAGAGGTGGGAGAGATAACACCTAAAGCGCCTCTATGTTGCTCAAATTTGATGCGGGGAAGGGCTTTCGTAAAAATGTCCGCCGGTTGACCGTGAGTGGATATATAATTTAAGCAAATTTCCTCCCTCAAAAGCTTCTCCCGCATAAATTGGTGGTGGACCTCAATGTGCTTGGTCCTTGCGTACAAGACGAGATTCTTTGCGAGTTTAGTGGCGGATTGGTTGTGATAGTAAACTAAAATTTGCAAAATGGCGGTTAAATTGGAGTTGATGTCGGAATTGCTAAATGGCAAGGGAATGCGAGAAGGGGGTTTAGAATCTGAGTGAAGTTCTTGTAAAAGTTGATAAAGCTATGTGGCTTTGGAAGCGCTAGTGGATAAAGATATTTACTCCGATTTGGTGCAGCTTTCAGAGAGGGTGGGTTTACGCTTGCTTTGCCACGTAATAGCGGATCCTGCAAGTATAAAGTAGTGGCCTCCAATAGATTTGTGGGTTTTTGTGCACAATGCCCAATTGGCATCCGTCAAAACCTTGTAAAGGTTTGATGTCATTTTCTGCATTAGAAAGTCTATAGTTGGCAGTTTTCTTTACATACCGCAAAGTATGAGACACCGCATTAAGATGTGCAATTTGCGGATGAGACATAAATCTAGAAACATTGCTGATGGCATATGCAATGTCTAGACGGGTGGTAGTAAGAAAAATCAGTTTACCAACAATTGTGCAATAATTTGTAGTGTCCGTGGTAGGAGAGCCCATGTTGGTTAATAGAGATAAATCGGAGGGAAGACGAATGTGTTCAAGACAACAATTATCCATACCGTGATCGCAAAGGAGTTGGAGGGAATACTCTGTTCGGTTTATAAAAAATACCATATGGAAGGAATTGAAATTTCACACCGATATGTAGTCAAACAGGCCCCAAGTCAAAAATGTCGAACTTTGCCGTTAGTTGATCATTAATCCATTGGATTTTGCGATCACCTCCTCTGTGAGAAATAAATCATCAATGTAGATAAGAAGGATGGTTTTGTTACGCCCGCTGCCTTTGTAATAAAAAGTTATGCAATTTCTCGAGTGACCCATTGACCATATTATTGCTTTGTTGGATTTGGGTTAGTTTTTTCTAGTATCATATATGTTGAATATCTTACTTTGCAATAACTTTCCATTGGATTTAGTTCCAAAGTAATAGGCTTTTAGTCTCAAAATTCACATTTTGTCTCATTTTAATGAATATGGTGTTTCTATGTGGGACTATAAGAACACTCATATCATACATAACACCATATTCATTATATTGGGAGATTGGAAGCCTCCCAAAATATTACATGAAGCTTGAGTCGACCTTAACATGCAAATGTTTAGTGAATTTACACAATGAAATTTTTCCATTATGATCAATATGGGTACATATTCAGCTCGAATCGAGCTGAATGTGCAAAAACATTTACTATTGGGAAAACCATTCATACCTTTCAAAGTCCTGGAAATCTCCCAATATATTGAATATGGTGTTACATGGAACCCTCAGCCAACGTAGCTACAACCTCTAAACCTCTTCTAAACCTTTGGCATCAACGCATGGGTCACTTGAATTATCAATCCTTCGCAAATATGTCTAGACAAGGTCGTGTCCATGGACTCTCCGCATTGAAACAACTCCATACTACTTGTGAAGCTTGTATCTTAGGAAAGCATTGATGCCAACCGATTCCAAGACATAGCTTGACTATCACTATCCACCCTCTTGAGCTTCTACATTCAAACTTATGTAGACCGTTCCCACATCCTTCTCTCCAAGGATCACGCTATACCTTGACATTTATTGATGATTTCTCACAACGGTCTTGGGTATATTTTTTTGCTATCAACAATGATATCTTCAAGAATTTTGGTGAGTTGCTCCACATTGTGAAGAGAGAAACCTCCCAAAAGCTATCTTGTCTCCGCACTCATCGCAGAGGCGAATGCTTATATCTAGAGTTTATGACATTTTGTCTTTGTAATGGCATTCGAAGGCAATTAATCGTACCACATACTCCACAACAAAATGGTGTTGCCAGAAGGAAGAATTGGCACTTGTGTGTGACAATGCGGACTCTTTTATTTGAAGCAAAATTGCCCACATACTTATGGGAGGAAGCGGTGCGCACATCAAACTATGTAGCAAATTGTATGCCACACAGAGCGCTAAAAGCTTCACCTCCCCTCAAACAATTTTCCGTTAAGAAACATGACATTCTCACCTCCGGATTTTTGGTTGCCATTCTTACATTCATAGTCATCTAATTAACAAATTTCAAGTTAAATCCCTTCTTTCCACCTTTGTTGGTTATGATGATCAATCCAAAGCATATAGATGCTTTGATCATCTACACCGGAAATTTATTATTTCCCGCAATCTGAAAATTTGATGAGACCATACTTGGGCTACCATCCACATATCCTTCCCCACCTTTGGACTATTATCACGCTCTTATTGAATTCTTGCATCTCAACTCCTCACGAGTCCTTACTCGGCCCGTAAAAAGCTTTGTCGACGAGATGTCTCGCCGCCGTGCACGGAACCCTCCTCTATCTCCAATATCTTTTAGCACCTCGCCACCTAGCTTGCACTTTTTAGTCATTAACCCCGGTATGCGCCTCCCTATTGTGCCAGCTAGAGATGGTCTGCCCTTGCGGCTTCAATCCGCATAGAGCCCCTCAGGATCTCTAACCGCAGGGAGCCCCTTGGGTTCTAAACTTGTAGAGAGGAC
Organism: Bryoerythrophyllum caledonicum; assembly: GCA_963971425.1. Classification (NCBI taxonomy): domain Eukaryota; kingdom Viridiplantae; phylum Streptophyta; class Bryopsida; order Pottiales; family Pottiaceae; genus Bryoerythrophyllum; species Bryoerythrophyllum caledonicum. The sequence continues at coordinate 16,524,962 of OZ020521.1, read as the reverse complement.
CTCGAACCAAGTTCCTATAACCTCGGACAGTCACAGGATACCCGCACGTTTTCCAACGATGGATGATTCTAGTGCTTCCAGTTCCTATCCTAGTTTATACCAACGACCGGGCATTGGGAGCGCCTATGGGGGGAAAAAAGTTTGATACGCCCCTGCCTCTAGTACCAACCTTCCTCTTCTTTCTTCAGAACCTTCTCAAGAATTGTCTCCACGTGAATTTGATATTGCCCATCATCCACCCCGACGCTCAACCTACTTTCGTAAACACAGCGTTAAACTCAATGATTATATTCTTTCAGTGTCTCTTGAGAATTTTAACCTTTGCTTAACCGAGGATGCTCCACAACTTCAGGGGGATAACCTTACCTTGAAAGAGGCCTCGTAACACCCAGGATGGGTACAAGCCATAAAAGAAGAAATTACATCTATTTAAGAAAATTGCTCATGGAATCTAGTACCACTACTACCCCAAAAAAATCCATTACCGCAAAATGGGTTTACAAAACCAAAACTGCTCCACTTGGACAGTAACCCCATCTTAAAGCTCGTCTTGTTGCACGTGGCTTTCAACAACTCCACGGAATAGATTTTGACGAGGTATTTGCACTAGTGGTTAAATGGTCCACCATCCGCGCGTTGACAACCCGCACATCTCAATTGGGCCATAAAATCCATCATTTGGACATAAAGACAACATTTCTTAATGGTCACTTATCAAATGAGGTATATATGGCACAACCAGAGGGATTTATTGAACGTGGCATTGAATACTTGGAGTGTTAATTAAAAAAGGCCCTCTACCGCCTTCGACAAAGTCCTAGAATGTGGTACGAACGTATCCACTCCTTTCTTATTTTCCGAGGTTTTGTCCATAGTGAAAATGACCACAAGACAAGGATACTATAAATAGATCACCACACATAATGGAATCCAATCATTAGTCGAAGAATATTGAATACAAAAGAAAACTATTACTCCAAAGAATTTTTATTTACATGATACTGTCGACCAATATATACAAGCGTATGCCAAATTCTATTTATAGAAGTTTAGGGTTATACTGTTTATAATGTTGAGTCATGACTGTAGAATCTACCTTGAATTATATCAATCTCGGTGTAGTGGCGACTTAAATCAATGACGCTTCTTCTACCTACGCTCAAGAAGTGTAATGAATGGGAAGGTAGAGAGGAAAGTATAAGAGAGGGTTGAGGAGTGCAGCAATGCATCTGTTTTGTCATTCAATCTTAAGTCTTGTTAGTCCATAGCCAGGGTGGAGAGAGAGGAGTTGGCTACGGCAAGTAGGAAGAGGGAGAGGGAAGATACGGATTCGGTAGAGGAGAGTTACACGAAGGATGGAGAGCGAGGCTAAGGAAGTGGAGAATGGAAGAGTGCTTCTCTTACAGGACGACGGCGGGTGCACAAGGAAGTTCTGTTATGATCGGCATGTTCTTGACGAAGTGGAGGATGAGGAGGAGATCAAGTATGTACAAGAGGAGGAGGACGACATCGACTCTAAAGCAGAGGACGAGAAGGAGATTGACTCTGAAGTAGAAGAGAACCTGAATGGAGATACATTTGCTAAAGAGGAGGAGGAGGACGACCCGTGGTATGAAGACGAGGAAGAATCTTACTCGGAGGACAGCTGCAGCCCATTTCAAACTGGCTGTGACAGAGGGTCTGATGTCGATTTGGACATGTACACAACGGCATACTGGAAAGATGCTTAGAGCTCTTCACAGAGGTAGTGCCAGGATATAAATTATTGTTAGATCTAAGAGTTTTGCTCAGACCAGTCACAACTGTATCGTAGATTTGTTCCTATGTAAGACGCTGTTATAAAGAGACTCACGTCCAAATAAACATTATCGTTTTTAAACGACATAGCAACTATTTCTTGAGTACTCTATTTCCAACCGGATATCTTCAAATGGCTAAACGGCATTCCTGACATGTCAATGCTCCAAGCTCTGAAATGTACTATACTCTTCTTGTACAATTTTTCGTATCATTGTACACAGGAAGGACACTCGAAGTCGACCCATGTTTTTTGGTCCTTCTCCACTATACTACCACATAAATGTACATTGCACCATATTACATCGTATGTTTTATAAACATGTTAGCTTGAAGCTTGTTATCGTTTTGTCGATTGCGACTAAGGAAATTCCAGGCTTGTTCTATCACTATAATCGGTTGGTATCGTATTACTGAAATCATTTAGAGATGTCCAAATGATTGATCAAAATTTATTCACTGAATATCCCTTTCAATTTCTTTGGCGCCATTATTTTACTTAACTAAAATCTTTCTTCCTTATTTCTGGACTTTGCAAAGTCCAAAAATAGTTATATACAACATTTTGTTTTTTTTTGTTTCTCTATAATTTCATATTCTCTTAATTTTTCTTTCCAGTCATTAGTATTTTGATTTATCCATTTTTTTGGTGATGTTTTACACCATTTTTGTGAAGATACATCGTACCTCTTTGAATTCTACATTAACTTAAACTAACATTTTTCTTTAAAGGTTTAAGTTGTATTCAATTCTATTTCCTATTTAAATTTCATTTAAAGAATTTTTCTTGTAACTAAACTCAAGGCCCGACTTATTTCTAATGACTCCAAACAATAATAAGTTTTTTTCTCTTCTTCCTAAACTTTTTAGTACAAGTAATATGTGGGCGACGTAAAAAAATTATCATATCTGTTAGAATTATTAAAATATTGATAAAAGATTGAGTTTTTAAAAATTATACTATAAATGCTTTAAGGAAATTTCTTTTTTTCAAAGAGAAAATTCGATTTTCTTTTATTCTTATTTGAAAAGATTACTAAAACAAATTATATAGATAAAGACTGATATAGAGTTATTTTCTTAAATTAATTTTCAATTATATGAAGCAAGTTTTTGAAATTATTTCAGTATTTTTTTAACACTAATTTAGCAGTTTTTTTATCACTTAATTATATATGAAATGGAAAAATTCTTTGAGTTATTCATTCATTAGGAAATCCAATTTGATCAAAAGGAATATTATTTTGTTTTATACGGGTAGGTCGCCTTCCTAAATTTGAGTGATTCAAGCACCTAGAAAATCTCCTTGTCAGCTTAAATATAGTGACAATAATACATTGTTTTCCCGCCAAAGTAATGTTGCCGTTGGGAATATCCTTTCCCGCCCACCTCCGCTTTTTGTGCACTGAAGTTGCTCCAACATCGAGACTTTCACTTGGAGGAATTCAATTTGAACTCTTGCCTCTCTGAAGCTCTCTCCGCCTTGTCTCCTCTCCCGCTTTCGTGTTTCGACTCTTGCCTCTTCGCAGTAAGATACTCGATTTGTTCACATTGTCCTAGGGTTTTGTTTTGTTTCAAATGTCATGTTGGGTTTATAAAGGAGAATTGTTAGTGTGATTAAATTTCTTTCACGTTGGCTGGAATCATTTTCACTTACGGTCTTGCCTGTGTTGCAACGTACATTTCAATGTTTTTTTGGTCTACTTTCTGTCTTTATGAGTAAAGGTCGACTTTCCCATTGAAGGTTATCTAAGTGAGTATGACCTCTGAGCTAAGCGGCCGGTGATGTATGGACACAGATTGAGCTCTAAATGTAAAACTCTCTAAACCACGGAATCACTGTAGCAATCAGAATGTAGTTGAATATTGAATGTTTGATGATAATGTTATCTTTGGATCGACGATAAGGTATATACACTTACTACTGGATCAGTTGATCTTGTAGAATATATGATTCCGAAATATTGATCACACTTATTATTGACTCGAGAATAACACCTAAACATATTGGTACATTGAGAATGATGATTCAAAAGTATTATATGTAGATTGAGTATGGCAATAAATCAATATAATGACAGTTATCTTTGAGTCGAGGATAACTATTATCACTATTGTGGTAATTGAAGGATTTTAGTTGAGCTTACAAAGAAGTGCTATTGCTATATCAATGATTTGCACAGTGAGCCTTAGGACATTCTGTGTGGATTGCTCAATTTAATATTATCCTTGAGTCGAGGATATTGAAAAGCATGAGATTAATACACTAGGATAAATCATTCAGTGTTGACTCTCCTCGAGCAGAGGATAAGTAACAATAAATTTATGATATCTGTGATGCATGGGATATGAAGATTGCTAAACTTGATTTCGATTAGATGGCGCGATGCTTATGATATTCATGAGCATCTTCATCTTATAATTTATGTACAGAATTATCCTCGCATCGAGGATAATTCGATGCGGAGCGCTGGTGAAATTTAGCTTACAATTTAGAATAGTTTCATGGAAAATTTATTTGTTTAACTATTTTTATATCGTACGAGAACCTAGTCTAAAGTGTTCATTGGAGGTCGTTGTTTGATGTGCTATATATATTTGGCGTGTTCTCTCACAATGATCTATCCGTGTGTTGCTATCCTTGACTGGCGTTTATCATTGACTTCTCCCAAATACATAGTCGAAATAAGCTTGATCTGAACATATCCCTCAGTTGATTATAGTCAATATTTCATATTCTTTATCGAGTGCCCCTCTTGAAGCCGTCATATTTTTGAAGTTTTCTGTTCAACTAGATAACTTATCCTCATTTTTTTTTATTGTGATATCTTATAGATGGAAGGAGGCCTACATGATGGAGTTGTTTGAGTTCCACCAACCTTGCCTCCAAGTGTTGCTGCATGTAAGGGTATTCCTCGTGCGTCTTGGTTTTCAAAGCGCGTTATTCTTAGAAACACATCAGGGACTGATGTTGGAATCGGAGTGTGCCAGAGTGTTGATTTTGGGTTTGTTCCTGAAACTCGTGGTCGGCCTCTTGGCGATGATCATGTTGCTATTCTAACTGCCAAATGCTTAGATGAGGATGAAATTCCATTGAATTGGATGTTTGCCCTCCGGGCTTGGCCGATTCGATAGGTCTTTCTTTGTAATGTGAGTTTAAATGACCAAGAGCAAACTAGCATTTACAATGATGCTCTTAAAATATATCGCCATGGACCAAGAGTCGGTGTTCGACAATACGAAACCAATCGTTAGAGGGTAGAGGGTCCTTCCCCACCAAAGAAGGAAGAACTTCTTACTACACAATCGATCAACTCTATAGCCAGCATCGTGTGTTGTCCAAGAAATTATACTCAATAGTTTCCATGGTGTTCACTTTCTGTACTTCGCTCCCAAGTTTACCATGACATTGGAGGTGTTTTCTTTTAGAAACATGTTTGGCTTGATGTATATAGGTAGATCCACATGGATTCCAATGGCAATCATGTGGTGACGCTTGATAGAATTGATGTATGCCAAGGTGCATGGTGTACTATCATGGGGGTTAGGCGAGCCACATTCTACCGGTACAAACGAGAGGCAAAGGATGAGATGCGGGCGGGGACACACGGCAATACTGGTACAAAGAAGCCTCGGACTCATATCCTACAGGCAATTGCAGCTCTGCATGATATACTTAATGATGTTGATCACAGTCCTAATAAGAGTACTACACTTGGCACTCGGGAGAAGGTGGTCACCAAACACCTTCCTACATGTTTTCAATGGAGTGCAGTGTTGCCAAAAGTGAATGAGGTGAATGCCAGGTTTGGCCTTCAACCAATATCTTTGTCAGGTCTTAGTTGAATTCGGAGCTCTGAGTTTGAACAATACTCTAGTAAAAAGCCTAGTGACAACTTTGATCGCTGCGGAAGATGCGACCAACTCAAGCAATTAAAGAAGGCTTGTATACGGGGGTCCTCCACATACAAAATGTGGGAAGTCAAATTGCAGTTACATGAGGCGTCTCAACAGACTCATCGTATTTTATATTATGAAAATCGGAAGAACTCGGAAGAAAAACCTAATGAGGTTGTGTGCGTCATCCATGACAAAATCGATCATAGCAAAAGTGCATCTCCTCATTTTTCTCATAAGAATAAAGCAACGGAGTCCTTCATGAAACTGCTTGTGGCCATAACTAGAATGATTGCGCATGGACATGGAGATGTTCGTTTTGCCCATTATAGTCTTGACATCTTCCCCACCGACTCGAACCACACTGTTGGATCCACAGCGAACTTACTTCCGAGCTTAGAGAGTCCACCGGTGTATTCTTCTCGTGAATTATTTACGAGAGGAAGAGCTCCTCTTCTCTCTGAGGGTGTGCTTGCGAATGCTAACGTGTGTCTTGGATCCCTTGCTGCTCCACCGGTTGAATCTGTTCCTGCGGAACAGTTACCACCAATTCTCCAAATGCAGTTAGATAATGCCACACGGGAAAATAAAAATAGATTTTTGTTTGTTTTTTTTCCCTCCTCGTTCATATGGGTATATTTTGTAAGGTGTATGTCAACTTCTTACTTGTTGGTCATACTTATGAAGATATTGATGCAATGTTTGGGAGAGTTCCAAACTCAAGTCAAATAGCTATCCAACGATTCCACTCTTGATGAAATCATTCATGGATGCTGAGAAAAAGCTAGTTATTCCACACATCATTGAAGAGGTGCCCGACTTCAAGGGCTTTTTAGAAAGATATTTGTGCATTGGCAAAGTGGCCCTTACGGGTCACACGAAGCGCCAACAATTCAAATTCTACAAGGGCTTGATGGATTGCCAAGGATGTAGTACAAAATTCTTTGTACAAATAGGGATTCGTTGCCGAAGGAAAATGGAGGAATTCAGCTGTGGAAAGTGACGGCAGATGGTAGGCCAATTTTGCCTCGTGGATAGCCGCTTTCTCTCATTCCGCAATGTCATGAGAATTATGATGAGGTTTTGAAGGGTATCTCTTGGTTTCTAGGTCTTTGGGAATCCATGGCTAACGAGGATCTCTCGGGTGAATATAGGAGGAAGAACAAACATATTATATACTATTGGAGAGGTGTTAAGGCTGCCCTCGAGGTGCCTTTGGAAGAATCGCCTCTCCTACAAGAGGGATTCTGGCCACTTATCTAGATATGCTCCATCTATGGTGGATGAATATGAGATTGATGGGTTGTTGAGGGAAGAGTATGTAGAGGACTATCCATTCATTGAACAACAACATCATTGTCCCCCTCCATCGTTTCGGGTTGGTAGAGATGTGGACAAGGGCTATGTACTTGTGGTGCATTTTGCTGATGGGAATTTGCGCCTATTTTGGATTGCTTTGGCATTGACTAATCCACATCCGGATTGTGAACATTCTTATGAGATTAAAGTGCAATACTACAAACCTGCATTCCAACGTCATGTGGACTTGGAAACGTACTAAGGGTGGGATTCTAGTCATGGGAATAATTGGGTTGAAGAAACTGAATCTGAACCAATTTGGGTGTATACACATTGTATTTTAACGGCTTGGAAGCCTAGGTTGCGTGGAAACACAAGCTCCTCTAGGTTAAAAATTCCAAAATCACAAGTGGACGGAAGAACAAAAATTATCCTATTAAGTATGTAGTGAGCTTGTACCTATAGGATGGAATTGTAGACTTTGAATGTGCGCATAGGATATTTGTAGATAGAATTTGATTAGTGTTTGTAGTTCCATATAGTGATGTATTGTGTTGCTTTCGATATTATACAACGGAGCCGGGAATTTTGATATATTATTGATGTATAAATGGCGGCCCACATTGTGAGTGTCATTAATTGTACATTTATCCTTGATGCATCGATACTTTCTATTGATAGCAATTTTTGAATGGATTGCTACAATACATGCTAACTTTTCAATGCTAGGTATTTCAACGACCTTATTGTTTGGAAATAGTATAATATCCTGAAATTGATCATTATTCCTCTTTCAAATGAAAAGGTATGCATTCTAGGTGGAATTTAAATGAGTGCATGTGTAATTTAGTCCAATTTTGAACCCTACTCAGAGGGGTTCTCAAATTTATTGCCGCTTACATTTTCATGGAGTAATTTTATTCTTGCAATGATTTTTTTTGGATGTATTAGTTCTTCTTACGTAATATGCTCCATATCTTGGTACATTTTTGATAACCTATTACATTCACAGACACAATTGAATATGATGTTCTATTTTATACAAAATGAATTCAACAATCCATGATATGGCTAGATTATTAAGCATTTTCAATCGAGATTGAGTCTCAATTTAATACATAGTCTCAAATTAATGAAATAAAAAAACTGACTAAAATTAGATAGCATGATAAATTAAGACTCTAAAATGTCTCATTTTAATAAATATGGTGTTTAGAGATGTATTAAGGCGATATAAGCTAATTTTCCTATGGAAAGTAAATTCTTGCATAAACCAAAAACATAGAAAACATCATAGATGGTTTTATTGCTAGATAAGTTGACAATGCCTTGTGCCGCTACTGGCAAGGCACGACTACTTACAGTAGTGATCTGAGAATTCGGTCCACTCCTAATGTTTGATAACAGTCCCTTGTCGACTGTCACATGCTTACTTGCTCCACTATCCAATCTATCCAAGAACCGGTTTTTTTAAGAAAGATAGTTCATTACCTCTGTTGCGTAGATCTCATAAACTTCAAGTTCCTCAAACTCTTCAGAGGTGTCTTGGATTTTTGCAAGATGAGCTTCTCCACCTCTGGTCCATGTTGAAACCCGTAAACCTTGATTGAGTTCCAGATCATGAATCTTATTCTTTAAACGTTGGATCTCGCACTTGTCTGCCTAGTGGTCAGGTGAGCTACATTCATGACATACTCCGCTGCGAGAGTAGAAATCCGAGCTGGGGTTTCAACTGTGAGATAATTTACCTCTATACTATCCAGGTAGTGTAGTCTCGACGGCTAACGCCACGCCGCCGCCAACCAACGCCGAGGTGTAGCTGCCCGTCGTCGCCGGCTGCCCGACTATAGACGTCGGGGGAGTCCCTCGGGCTCCACGTCCACATGCACATCCTCTTCCTTTACCACGTTCGCCACTTCAATTTCCTCTTGCGCCTTGATTCTAGTCTTCATGGCGTCCACTTGTAGCAGTAGGACCTCTAAACCTGAGTATATAATTGGGTTTTCTCTAGCGTTGATAAGTTGTTGCATGAATGTCCAACTGCTGGGAAGGCTCATTAGAACCCTATCTACCAGATCTTCATGAGGCAAAAGCACACTGATGTTGGCAAGTTGATTCACAATAGAATTGACGCTTCTAAGGTGCTCCTCCATACTTTGTTTTTATGTCATCCTCAAACTATAGAACTGATTTTTGAGGGTGAGCCTCTTATTTGTGGTTTCAGACTCAAGATATTTTGCAATTTAACCCACATCTTCCTAGAATCAGAGAAATGCATGATATGAGGCAGGAGAGAGTCCTTAATTCACAATAAAATGATGAGGATGGCCATGTGTCGCATATCGTCAAGTTCTTCCAAATCTACTTTAACTTGAGTCGCCTTGCCTCTTGCAATTGCAGCTGATGCTGCTGGTGTAGCGATCTCTGATGAATCACCAATGTCAGATGCATTTGCAGCACGAGATGGAGACAAAATGGGATCTACCAACTTCCAAAGTTTCTCACTGCGCAAGTTGTTAGTGGTCTTGAAAACTCACGAAATGTAGTTTGAGATGCCCTAAAGCTTGGAGCTATCAAGGACATCTCTTCCAATGAGTAGGGACTCCATATTGGAGTGAGATCTAGACGATGCTAGATTGACAAAGAGAAATGGCCAAAGAACAAACCTTGTTCTAATACCATGTTCAACTTAACCAACGAAGTGGTTTGACTTTAGACTTTGAGAGAGATACAACGGTTGTAATGCAACTAATTTATCCTGATTGCTAAGAACACCATACTCGTTTTATTGGGAGATTTAGCGACTCCCAAATTAACACATATAGAACATAAGAGCTAAAGTGCACATCTAAACTTTACACTATGGAGGGATATGAATTTCCATTAAATTAGGAGGTAATGTTCACTACAAAATCCCTAGAAAAATAAGTACTACGGTTTAGGGTTACATTACAAATCTAACTATAATATTGAAAAGAAGAACACATTAGTCAACACTTCTTTTATACCACATGTGTTCATTGAATATGAATAGCTAAATATTTATACTGAAGCCTTAGAAGTTACAAAATTCTCTCGAACCTACTAACCCGGATTAACACCATGCTCCAAGTTAGCTAGAAATGAGCTAAATGACGGACAAATAGTCACTTGTAAGTAAATTAGTTAAACATATTCTGATGAGCCTTTTTTTAATTCAAAAGAATTTCAGTTCACCTTGTGGAATACACATTGGCTAAAAAAATAAGTAACGAGTTTCAAATGATGGTGTTCAGAAGTGGAAAAAAAGTTGCACACATAGTAGCTCTCTTTGAACTAAAGTGTCTCCGTCACTTAGAGGTGCAATGAACTTAAAAAAGCAATTCCACACACTTTAGCTCCACTTGACCTAAAGTGCGCACCATTACTAAGTGTAGTGAACTAAAAAGAAGATTTACTCACACTTTAGCTCCACTAGAGCTAAAGTGTGAACCAACATTTACTTTCTATCATTTACCATGAACGCAATTACTGGTATTATTGATTTCAAGATTAGAAGCAATTTACCACATTATTATTTTAAAAAAGAAACAAAAACATACTACAAATTATCACTGATACGCAAAAATAATGGAGAGAATATTTCATAGCAATCATTGGCATGAGATATAGTCATATAGAGTGTAATCGAATACAAATATCTATAATCTCAGCACCAATGGATCTAACCATACTACATGAAGTATCACGCATCAGAATCTAAAATGTAGGAAAAGGAAAGTCCATTTATCTAAGTCTAGTACGATTTGAACCTGGCAAGTGCTTCCAAGGAGGCCTTGATAATCGCTACTTGCCCCTTCAGAATTTTTGTAGTTGAATCTTGTACATTACCTCCATTCCTCTTTGAAGACCTAGGTTTCCACGCTGTCAAGATTGAATTGGTACTCTCCCATGTTATGGCTATCCCCTTTTCAACTGTCCAGCGAAAGTTGCAATCTGTATTCCAATCTTTGTAGACCTTCAGAACATCCCGATCGCACGATATATGCGGAAGAATTGGATACGCACGGTGTTTGGCATATCCGGGTTAGAGTTAGGATCTGAAATTGCTCAAGCAATCCAAAATGGGCGCTTGCCTCCATCACAACGCTGCAATGCAACAAAATAGCCAGCAAAAAGATCACGACCAACTCTAAAAGAAGGAGGTGGACGATCGCGTCTCTGGCCAACAAAATGCTCATCTTCACGGTACTCCTCGCGAACCTCACCCTCCACTGAGAACTCATCTTCAATGGCATGGGCAATTCGCGTCGTTGGCCGAAAGCCGTCTTCCAATGATATCGGTGTATCTATTGGAAGAGTCAGAGCATTTCTAATGTCGCGCCAATAGTACGATAGCGGCTAAAAACGTGATGTGGCTTCAACAGACTCCCACGATGATTGCTCCCAGTGATTGATGAATCCTGAAAGTCCCTTCACTACCTCAGAAAGATGTCGTATCGTAGAAGGCTTCAATGCATCAGGTTCTCCGCGAGGCCACAAAGTTCTCTCTTCAGAATCCTCCTTCCACAATTTGATGCCATTACCTTCTCCTCCCTTAGGAAGCCAATCCTCATCATGACAAAGGATTTTATACTTCATTACCACTTGAATCCACATAAAATTTGAACTGATGAGCCTGTGTATGACCCTGCAAAGCTTCATCACCATCCGCAATCATATCCCAATGAACTTCTTAAAGTCAAGAACCTCTTGGACGAGATGCAAGATTGTGGGAACACTCTCATTTTTCATGAATGACCTCATGAGTAAAGGAATGGTTGAAAAACTCTCCTTCCTGAGTGTCAAACTCCAACGTCCAAATAATGCATCCATATCATCATGTGTATGACCAACTAGCATGAAATTAACATATACCTCGCGGAAGATGCGTTTTGCAACAAGGAGAGACCAAAAATAGAAAACAAATCTATTTTTGTTATCACCAACAACATTGTCCATTTGCACGTTCAATATTGGAGGCAAAGGCCTCCCTAGAATTGGGATATCTGGAATCTGCCCTAATGGATCCAAACACATCGCTGCACCCCGCAATACCGCCCCATACAATGGATGAGAACTAGATTCTGGAAAGAGTTGCCGAGACGATGATTTCGGAGGCACCTCCAGGTCACGCAATAGTTTTGCGAATGATCCAACCGTGTAATTGGCATCATGGGAGTATAAATCAAGGTCGTAATGGGCGTAACGCTGGTCCACATGACCATGGGCAAGCATGCCTCTGACTGCAAGAGGCAACTTCAAAAGCCCATCTAAGTGCTTTGTTTTATGTGAAAAAAATGGGGAGGCGGTCATTGAGTGATCCATCTTATCATGTATGATGGTTAGAACCTCTTGGGGCGACGACTTTGATCGAAATTGGTTCAAGTAGTACAAGTCACGATGCGCGAAAGCAGAATCAATGTGAACATGCATCTTCTTTTTCCATAGCAGTGATGCTTGTGGTCCAGGTTGAGTAAGCTTCTTCTGATCCTGGTATTTGTCACACGTAGAACAACGGGCAAAGTTGTCTCCACCTTTCTTGGCATAGTATTTAGGGAAGCTCACTTGCCAAATCTTACTCAAGCTTGAGGTTGAGATTGGCGGCAACAATCAGCGAGGTGATCATCAAGAAGCAGTATCTGATCCTTCCACTTAAAACTTGCAGGGAGGACCTTTGCCACAGCCTTCTCGCCAGATGGGAGAACACAAGACTTGTGAGGCATGTGGTCCGCATGTCTATCGAGGATGGCTCCAAGAGCGGCAGTAGCCACAACCGTATGACCTCTAGGCTTACGCAAATCAGTATTCCCGTGGTATTGAGCCGCATGACCAGCGGCAGCGCCCTTCACATTCCGATAGAAAGTACTCAAACTTACACCCATGATTTTCATCGAGGCATGGGCACAAACGTCCACACCTTCTAGAGTCACAACCTTTCTACCCGCATTGTTTCTATGAAACTGTCTGTGAACGTCGAGTTTAATATGATTTCGAAACTGCATGACGATCTCACTGTACAAGCGCGTCCGGAGGACTTTTATTTTATCTCTAGGATAGTGTTGAACACAATTTTGAATGCAACAACTATTGCTCGCAACTGCGTTAATGGAATGAGGGGTCATGAGGAATTCAGCATTCCTAGACATTGTTGGACGTGTATTCTTTGAGGAATTGTCGTTCAAACGGGAGCTCCCACCTAGAGGTCTGTTACGCTCAACCAACCAGACATTGTAAACGTCCCTAAGGCAATGATGGAAGAGACTCACACCGTTTAAAAATACTTGTTGAATTGGCCAGGAGTTAAACGAGTACCTCCATTCATCAGGAGTTTCCTCCTCAACAAAAGTACTGGATACCTGTACTACAACATTAGAATCCCAAAGAGGACCAGAGGAACCTAGAATTGCACTGGACCGGACATTGCAAACCAACCCCTCCGCAACGCGAACACCCGAACCGTTGTGAAGCAAAACAATCATCCCGACCTAGAGACGGCGAGGAATAACATCAAACTTAGGAAGGTCTGGGTTCACGGGAGCGTCAACATGAACATCGTCATCCTCCGAGGACGACATCCTACATTCCAAAGAGATAAACATTAGATAATCCTTCCAATAAGTATAGGTGAATACCTTGTAGGAATGGACATCAATGCAGCAGCATAGGAAGTGGGTAATTTAGCTTGAATCGAGGTAAGGTCTGGCGCTTGATAAAAAACTTGAATTCAACTCAATTAACATTGTATAATAGGCAAATTTAGCTCGAATCGAGGTAAACTCAGATGGTATTATATAACAAGAATACAAATTCATGTTAGCTTTTTCAATGCGAATATGAAATAATCACACCCTTGTGAATGACATTTTAGCTCGACCCGACCTGAAATGTTGACTATTAAACGGTATGACAATTTAGCTTGAATCGAGCTAAACTGTCGTTGATAATAAGGAATGACAGTTTAGCTCGAGTGGAGCTAAACTGTCGTTGATAATAAGGTCTGGCACGTTAGCTCGATTCGAGCTAAAATGTCCTTCCGTGATTATCGGCGTCATTTTTGGGCATAATATGGACAAACTCTTTAGCCTAAGAATCTGCCTTTTTGTATACTAGAATCCAAATCTTTACGTTAGTAATTGAAAAACTCACAGTGACGCTTCCAAATCACAGTAGCAACTAGAACTAGAGCAATAAGCATCACTATCACATCCTAATTGCTAGAATACACGGAGAATGCAAGAAGTAAACTTTATGTACCTTACGAAGTAGACAACTGATGCGTTGTTGCCTCGCGCAAGCGCCCTGCTCAACCGTGCGCAACCTATAAATGTTGCCCTCCTCAGCCTCCCACAGTTGTACCACCTCCAAGCCTCCCACACACCAGCCTTGCATAGCAACCAAACTGAGAAAGAAAGAAATGAAGAAATTGGGCGAGGTTCGCCGAGGTCAGTCACAGACAGACGACCGTTTCAATTGCGGGCTACGATTTCAGAATTGGCGGGAGAAAACTTTTCCACAACCTCTAAAAAAGTGCAGATTTGAAATCTAGGCGGGAAATTGAATCAACTATTTTTCGGTCGACTAAATTAGGAAGAGTACATACCTCGAATATACTCGCACATGCAACCATTTTCCGCACATTTTCAGTCTGGATTCAGGGTTAGGGTTAGGGTTAGGATTAGGATTTAGGGTTTAGGGTTTAGGATTTTGAGTTTAGGTTTAGGTTTAGAGTTCAGGGTTTAGGGTCCTTGGTTTAGGTATTATCGCTTCTGATGATATTTCATTTCAATTTACTAATACTTTGAATATTCCGGATATTGACAATTCAACTAAGGTATTGGAAAATGTAGAGAAGATATTGAAATGATTAGAATGAATTTGTATTACAATCCAAATAGGACTTATCTATAAAGTTGAAAGCAAAGACCTTAACGAAGAAGTAACATTAAATAAACAAAAAATGAATTATATGTGCACGTGTATTTTGAGCAAAAATGTATGTATTCAAACATGCTTTGGACATCATTTCTTTGGGGTTTTTAAAAAGTTCATAATGTTACTATTTTGTAATCAATTTAGAATGTTTGTTCTTTTGCAAGAATCCCAAGTGTCCCCATGGTCTGGATTTGGAATTGAAATTAGTTACTATCCACTAAGTACTGAAAGACTGAAAATGTGCGGAAACTAATAGTTGGATTAAAATATCTTATTCTTGAGTTCACATTGTATTATCATGAGTTTAGGGTGTGACAATCTAAGCATGACATGAAAGATGGAGGAGTTCTTGACCATACACAATTTATTTTATGTTTAGACGTGAAATTAAAGACTCTTTCATTTGTAAAACATAGTGTCTACCCTCAAGAGGGGGAAGTAGCTCCATACTACTAATTCCTTGCCTGGTGGGCACGGTCTTAGTGGTGGAGCGAACAGACACTTTATTCACGCTAGTTCTCGGGAACCGGCGTTCTTCTTCTTGTGTAAAACATAGAGAGTGGAACAATAATAAAAGATTTAAACAAGAAATGGAATGACCTCTTCATGACAAAAAAAGGATAATCAAAATATAAAATATAACTAATACAAAGTGTATCACTTAGTGCATCAAGCATAATTTAATGTTCATAATGTAAGTAGTTTTGAATTTATTTATACATGCAAAAAAGAATAATTAGTTTTTGAGCATGTTCCAGTGGTTGCAAATTATATTTTAAATTCTCAAAATTTTGTAGAAGGATGATAGAAGACATGAGGCATATTACTAAGTAATTTATTTTCTCATTGAATGTCTTCAATAAAAGTTATGCTAGCCAAAAGAGAAACTTCTCAATTGCCGGCACGTTGAACAACTTAAAAACCTTTTGCTATGACACACTATGGAATGTGATAGTTTTAATACATAGAAGTAATATTAGAACGTTTGATATTGTGGAAAAAACATGTTATTTTTCACTAGAAAAATACGATTATATCCCAATTCATACATTTTCACACATTGTCACATATTTTTGGTTTAGGATACCAAGAATACTTAGACTTCATATCCACTGAAGACTAGGAGATCGTCATATATTTTTTATTTTTAATATTACTGTTGGAGATTTAGGTCTACATATTTTGAAAATCCTTTTAAAATTCAAAAGATTTCTATTTCACCTTGTGAAATACTTAACCATAAAGAGAAGTACGGAGTTTAAAATGATTGTTTGAAGAAGTGGAAATACACATTGCACACACATCACCTCGGTTTTTAGCAAAGGTGTGCCCCATCACTACGTGCAATGAACTAAAATGAAAATACGCACACTCTAGCTCCACTAGAGCTAAAGTGTGCACCATCCACCAATAATCATCCCACTCCTAAACATCTACACAACAGAATGTAACCCCGAAAATGATATTAACACAACCTCGAATACAATTGAAATAGAAAACAACCAAGCCCATCTATATGAAACAAATGGCCAACACACATACACTATTCCCATTGACAGACTCCAATGGCTATGGAACCAATACAACATAAAACTACAAACACTTACAAACATTGAACCAATAACCCAACCATTCGAAACCGAACTAATTTGGCTATACCAAAGATACAAATACCACATCCCTAAAAATAACCCCCTCAAAAATGCACAATATACCATATCCATACCTATTCTAGACACACTAATCTCATCCTTTAACATCGAACAAACATACTTCTCCTCCCCCGTCACATGCCCCACCAAATTAAAAAAATTCTACTCACCTTTTGAAAGAGATAAAATATTTGGTTCCTTGGGAAAAGCCTTTGGACATAAATGGGCCGGTAAAGGTATAGCTCACCCCCACAATGAGGAAGAAACTCGACAAGCACTACACTGGGCCCGACTTGCTGCTAAAAACGACCCACACCACACATCTACACTCATTATCACACCAGATAAAAATTGGTACCAAAACGCCAATCCACAACCAAGCCCATTCACAGACTCCCACATCATTGTAATATTTGAAGCAGACTCAATCCCATACGAAGAACCTACTATCCCACCTGAACTAAAAAAACCTAGAATTGAACCCTCTACATTACAAATAATATGTGTCCACCACCAAAACCAAACCCTTGGCACTCCAATACAACTTGCCGAACTCACCTCCATAGCAAAAACTCTTAACATAAATTGGCTATACACAACGACGGCCCCACCAACACCCACACAAACATTAGTCAACAAAAACAAAAAATGGTCAAAACTAAAATATAACAACAATACACTAGATTACACCATATCACCCCCACCCCTCCCAGACTACCAAACTACCACCTCACCAAAATTTGACCCCACATTTAGCTACTATACCAATGGCTCGTTCAAACCACCAGAACAGATCAGCCCAGGTAATTGGCGTCGAGAAAAAGCCGGATATGGAATATTTAATCTTACGAAAGAAATCAAATTAGCTAAAAGACTACATGGACTACAAAACATTCTCAGAGCAGAACTCATGGCCATCCACAAAACACTGGAAATCATCACAACAAAATACAATAATGAACCAACACACATATTTACGGATTGCATCAACGCACTACACCTATTAAACATCCAAATAACACATCCTACCCTCCACAATAGCCACCCCGACAAAATTATATTAAAATCTATGGTCCAAATGATACTCAAACGAAGACAAATCACAACCATCCACAAAGTTAGAGCCCACGCCGATATTTATGGCAACGAACAAGCTGACAAACTAGCAAAAGAGGGACAAGAAAAGTCACACAAAAATGCCAAGGATCCACACGAACATGCCCATGCCACCCCATATTACTTTCAAAAGGAAGACTGGCCCTCCAAAGAAGACACCCCAGACAAAGGCCCGGTAAGATTCCTAGACAAATATCTCAAAAAACAGGACTTATATAACAACCTCGATACAATCTCCGATAACTTCCCCAATATAGAAAAATGGACTAACAACAAGGAAATAGACAATGAACTCTCTACAAATTTTTGGGAAAACCCCATCATCACCGACTCACAAATAACATGCCTTATCAAATTTTGTACCGGACAATACATGGGAAACGCTCGCAAACAACTCTTTTTTGGAGTAGAAAGATTCCCATCTATAACATGTCCAATATGCACATCCACGGATCCCGATACATGGCTACATGTTCTACTTAGATGCCACAACCACCACATACACTCCCTAATTGTCAAAGACACAACCAAGGTGTATGGGAACTCCGCAAACTGATCACCTCAAATAACAAATCAAGATGTTTTACCCTCATGAATGCATGCACCTTTAATAACAAACCACAAGAAAACACAGTCCCATCATGGTTATACCCATGTATATGCGAAACCCAACGATGTCACTGTAATGCCAGAATTAGACCGGATATACTTTGCGTTAGAGGCCTACCATACAATGACCTCCACCCAACCACATAACCCAAAACTATACCATTCAATTCATCGAATTCACATATTGCAATGATAGATTTTCCCCAGAAACAATTGAAAACAAAACTAACAAATACCAACCCCTTATAAATGACATCATTTCCCGTGGATGGAAAGTGGACCCCCTTATGGTAATTACTGCCGGAGCACGAGCTACCACCTTCATCCCATCCATGAACACCCTAGAAGATACCTTCAAAATTCCTATTAATACAATAAAAAACACCTTCAAGAACATCAACATTATTGCCATACAACACGCTATGTCCATCCTTCTTCATAAACGCAAAATTGAAAACAACCAAACCCTCCCCAAAATACAAGACCCATCGTAAACCCACCTCTCCACCACATCGTAAACTATGATTTACAAAAACACACCCCCCTCCTCATCCTCACCCCCACTAAGATTTTCTCCTCCCTTCTCACTCTCTCCCCCCCCACCTCCCACTCCTCTTAGTTTCCCCTATGGGGTGACGGACTCACTGGTTTTTTGATACCTGTTTTATAGTGTCTACCCTCGAAAGGGGGAAGTAGTCCCAACTTAACTAATTCCCTGTCCGGTGGACATGGTCTTAGTAGTGGAACAAACAGACACTTTATTCACGTCGGCCCCTTCTATGGGGACCGACGTTCTTCTTCTTCTTCTTCTTCTTCTTCTGTGCACCATCACTAAATGAAGTGGATTAGAAACAAAATATGCACTCTTTAGCTCCACTACACACAAGATGGCTTTTGGTCTAGTGGACACTAAATACGAACCCATACACTAATTGTATAATTTACAATAAGTATAGTGACAAAACTATATTATACTAAATGTCAACTACTACATTAAATGTCAATCCTAATAAACAGTGGAACATAAGGTTTTTTACGTGTGGACATTTAGTGTATGAAACCTAAAAAATGATAATGTATACATCTTGAGTATCAAAGTAAAGAAGGGTTGAGAAAAACAAGAATTTGTAAGAATTTTTTTGGGAAAAATAGAATGTTGATATGGAGCAAAAATTAAATCTCAAAAATTGACAAAGTAGAATGTACATATGGAGGGAAAATGAAACTACAAGTACAAGATTGGAAAAATAAGAACATTCTTTTGGGAACAAAAGTGAGAAAAGAAAAGAATATTGGTTTGGAAAAAAACTTAAACATACAATAAATATAGAAATAGAAATAAAATACTCATTAGATATCCATCACATATGCATTCAATATGCATTACACATTCAGTAAATATTCATAAAATATTGAAATACATATTGATTATACATTAGAAATTTATTAACTATTCATTAACTATTCATTAAATACTCTATAAATAATCATTAAATATACAAATATTCATTAAATTGACATAAAATATACTTTTAAAACTCTAAAGATTCATTAAATAATATTTAAATATTCTTTAATTGTTCTTAAAATATACAGATATACAACTATTCATTAATGTTCTTCAAACATTCATTAAAAATTCATTGGTTATTCATTAAAAATATAAAAGGAATACAAGAGATGGGAATGGGAATAGTGGAGAATCGGAGGATAAGGAGATGAGGTTGAGGATGAGACAAGAAGAATAAATGCATGGCAGCCGGGGGACAGAAGATTGTGGGCTAACACTATTTATCAACCAACAAATTTGTGTGCTAGGGTAGGGTTTTGATTGGGGGCTAGTACAAAGTCAACTAGAGTAGGTGGACGATTGAGGGTTAATATTCATGACATTGGCCCCTAACACTAATTGCCAACTTGTTAACAAATAGTGTACTAGGCTAACTACACTATTCGTACTGTTACACTAAAAGCAATCTTTAGTGTAAACTAAAGTGTGCACCATCACTAAATGAAGTGAACTAAAAAGAAAATATGCACACTTTAGCTCCATTAGAGCTAAAGTGTGCACCATCACTAAGTGTAGGAAACTAAAAAGAAATATGCACACTTTAGCTCCACTAGAGCTAAAGTGTGTACCAATATTTACTTAATAATTTTACTACTGCAAGATGTGGTCTAAACCTACCTATTGGGTGTTCAATTCTCATAGTAAAATATATCAAATTCACAAAAAATAAAAACTTGAATTCAAAGTAATAGAATCTTAAATGATAGCATTAAAATTAAAAATTATTTAAAATGTGCTTCATCCCTCTCCAACACCAAATAACTGGTGTAGGAGGAACTTATATATCACAATGGTAATGAATTTACTCCTTGTGTAATGCAGAAATTGAAATCGAGTCAAGTCAAAGCTAGCTGATCCACTCAGAGCATGAAAGAAAACCAAACACTTTAATCCTGTTTTTAATACTAAACACTATAATTGTTCACTTCCCTGCAATCAAAGTTTGTGTATTATTGAGAATATGTCAACTTACAAGTCTTAATTGAGATCATACCGTTGAAATTAGAAATAATTACTTCTCTTTGCTTCCTGCTCATTGCCTTAGAATAAGCAATTTTGTAGTGTTAAAGGCTCAGAGAAATTGTGTAGGAAATTTACGAGTAGAGAACTACTAAACGCGCATAATATCTTGAACTTATTCTAGTGAGATTAAATTTACTTCTTGAAATTCCGGGTATCAATAATGAAGGTGAATGATTTGTGGTGCATCCACCATTAATACCCGAGGGTCTCACCCCAATATCGCAAAGTGTATCCCGAGGGTATCTCGGGAGCACCACACGGCTACAGGGTTTCGACCCTCCACGGCTTTAGGTGCCCAAGGAAGTACCCCCACGAAGTCGTGCCGTGAGTCTCCTTTCTCTCTTTGTTGCTGTCAAAGTTTTCTATGTTAGAGTTGCGGCTTGTTGTTTTTGTTTTGTGAGTTGTTCTTTGCGTTGTTTCGTCTTTGTGTTGTTGCCGCAATCTTTGCATTTTTTGTTCGTTTTGTTTTCTACAGGGTTTCTTGAGTTTGTGTATACTGTAGCGCTGGAGTTTAGGGTTTGTTGCGCAATTTCTTTGCAGCGCTTTGCTATTCTGCGGATAGGATTTGTAGGACGTGAGGATTATGGTTGTGTGAGTTTGTGAGCACGTAGAGTGTGAAACGGGTGTACGTGGAGGACTGACGTTAAAGAGGAACAAGACGTGCAGTATATCTGTCGGATTTCTCACTTTTAAAGGTAAGTGCACACATTCATTTTAAATGCATTGTCTTGCATTGCTTTTGATATATGTGTAGTTTGGTGGCATTTTTTGTGGTAGTGTTTTTTGTGGTTGTATTTTCTATGTGGTGGTATTTTTTGTTTGGTGGTATTTTTTGTGTCTGCAATGCTATTGATATATGTGTTGTCTTGTGGAATTGGTGGTATTTTCTGTCATAGTGTTGATGCTAGTTCAGTTTTTTTTTTGGATGAAAGAGGCAAAGTAGCCATTAATTTGGTTTCTGTTTGTATTAGAATACGTTGTGAGTGTGTGTGTTGATTTGAATGTTCAATGTGCTGCATTTGTATTTAGGTGTGTTGAATTATTGTGTTTATGTTGCGTCACATTCTATGTGCATGATGTTTTTAATTTTGTTTCGGTGCTCAATGCATGTTGAGGTGTGTGTTCAAGTTTGGTGTTTTGGGATAGAGTTATTGGTTGATTGATTGTGTGTGTTTGAGTTAGGCTCCTTGTGTTTGTATTGATGTTGTGAGTGGTTTTTTCTTCACGTAATTCTGTCTGTCTTCATAATCGATTAGTTCACATAGTTTGTGATATGGTTTGTGAGGAGGTTCTACTTCTAATAGTTTGGAATGTTATTGTTCTTGCAGGACGTCTGGTTCCAGCAAAATATTACTGGGGTTAAAGTTCATAAGCAATGGCTGAAAGGTAAAATCCATACTCTCACCTAGGAGCCCTAAACCGTACGCCTTGAATATCATATGACAGAAAACAAATCTACACAAATTTTAATAAAATCAGCATTTCAGTCAACACACTTCAGCTCGAGCCGAGCTAAAGTGCGGCCAAAGATGCATTAGACCAGTACACTTTTGCTCAACTAGAGCTGAAATGTACAAGACCAATGCATCTATGTTTGCACTCTAGCTCGACTCGGGCTAAAATGTATCAAGTGAGTGCGTCCTTGGTCGCGCAAAATCCCGACTCGAGCTAAAGTGATGTTGCTATGTACACTCAAATCTAGCCTCTTGAAGAAAATATCCCAAAATTCATTTGAGCCAATACACTTTACCTCGAATCGAGCTAAAATGTGAAACAAATCACCTAAAGCAGAATCCAAACACCACTACTTACGGAGCTAAAAACATGGCAGAAGATTAAATCGCGGATGTCACTGATAACACAAAGATATCTACTCGTTTCTGCTTCTTGTGCAATTTCTAAATCAATACTCGTCTCGGTCAGAGAGTCAATGTATGCAAATCGGATGATTGCATACCGTAGCAAAACTGTACATCCATACTATGTACTATAAACACACTTTAGCTCGAGTCGAGGTAAAGATGAAGCATTTGCTAATATACAACAATGTTAACCGTCGTGAAATTGCAGTCTAGTATCTCAACTCATGTCTACTTCTCGTTCACCTCTCATAAATCGTGCATGAGCTTCAGTCCCGCTCCAACCACTCGAGAACCTCGAAGATTGAGGTTTGTAAGTGATTGGATCGGTTTGTAAGCTTTTTCATGGTTTTGGAAGTTGAACGAGAAGTAGGCAAGAATTGATTAATAGGGTCTAGGGAAGTTTTCCATATGACTATTGAATGTTGCAGAGCTGTACTAACATACATTGTATTTGATAACACTTTAGCTCGAGTCGAGCTAAAGAGAAAGCATCAGCTTAAATACAACCATGTTTAACGTCGTGTATTCTTATCTGGTATCTCAACTCATGCCGATTTCTCATGCAAATTTCAAAATCGTGCATGAGCTTGAGTGCCGTTCCAACCACTTGAGAACCTCAAAGCATGAGGATTGTGAGTGATTGAATCGGTGCGTAAGCTTTTCCACGGTTTTGGGAGTTGCATGAGAAGTAGACATGGATTGAATAAAAAAGTCTATAAAAGTTTTCCAAATGACTATATTTTGTTGCAGAGTATTATTGACATTTTTTGTATTTGGTTACACTTTAGCTTGAGTCGAGCTAAAGAGTATCCTCTCCATCTTAATTGGATGATCAATTCAGAAATCTAATATTTGTGCTCGGTTGCGTATGTGTGCAGAACTGAGAGGGTCAGGATGGTGATTCAGCTGCAACACTTCTTCCAACAAAAGCCCGTCGACCTTGATGATGAGGATGGAGACGACAACAATCACTTGGATTGCTGGGAGCTCAAGGACCCATCAATGACTTTGAAGTGGACGCTTCCGTGGGCCCCCTATAGGGATAATCTTGTGTTTGGTCACACCTTCGCTGGTGAAGTTGTAGATCTCTAGCACATCGACTTCACGACCAAAATTAGTGATGTAGTCCACGAAGATAACGAGCACGTTAAGTTGTCATGTATGAGAACCACTGAGTCCGTAGAGCCATATATGTTTACTATTGTAGTGGACAATGTTGTATCTCCCTTCTGTATCCACGATTGTGTCGATTTGCTTAGGTCGTCCAAATTTGACGAATTAGTGGCTCAGGTCGACCACGAAGTCTCACTTAGGAAATGAGAGACTAGTAGTGGTCAGCCGCTAAAAGCAAAGGCTGTAGCAAGTAAACTCCGCGTCATTCTATCCAGAATGAATACCTTTGCCACTTTAGAGAAAGCAAAGACAATCGCGGAGAGGCGCCCAATAGCAATTTCGATAGTTTCGGGGGCTAGGACCGGTAGACAGGAGTTAAGTCAAGCATCGGTACCGGTTAGAACACCAGGCGCAAGAACAAGTCGAAGCATCCTACGCAACACGCTATATGCTTCCCCCGTCATGAAGCGCTCAGCTGCCAAGAAGCCGGAGAGCTCTTCCAAAAAGAAGACGAAGCTCGTATTAGAGGAGGAGTTGGCCAATTTTATCGCCTCTTCACTTTCGGAGCTCCCTCATGCACTCGGGTACGGAGAGACAGTCGACTACACCAACGTCCAAGAGATTTACCAAAAATTCTCGACGGAGTGTCAGGGCTGCTTCTTCCTCGGAGACAAAGAAAAGAAGTTCGAGCTCGACGTGATGAGGCTGCATAGTGCACCATCATAGTGGACGATCCGTGCATTCGAACCTCGGGGCACGGAGGAGTTGATGCATTATTACATCAAAATGCCTGACAAGACGCCGAATCAGACTCTCTACATCATGCCCAAGCTCGATGTTATGCCAACAAAGGTTGAGGACCTCAGTGACTGCGACTTCTATATCATCAACGGCCAGCATAACGTTGCAGCATCAAAGGCGATGATAAACGACAATGTCCCGGAGATAATAAGAAAGCACTTCCAAACCTGGCAGTGTTTCATTGTCTGGATGGAGGATTCGGAGAAGCTGAGAAAGATATCCGCATATTATAATCGTGTAAATCACTTGGTTCAATTCAAGCCGACGTGGGCAACCAATATCTTGGGCTCTCAAGCTTTGTCGATCCAAGCTGGGAGACCAATGCCAAAGCACTCCGCCACAGGCATTTGCCGGTCTCACAGGTCAGGTCGGAGAACGGCACTGGAGATTGCCAATGACAAGAAGTTTGAGGTAAGAAATTTAAACCAAGCTCAGGCAAGTTAGCTCGAGTCGAGCTAACGTGCATGTTTGCCCACTATCTGTATAGTGTTGTATATAGATTCAAATCGCTTATATTGTATACTCTCAGGTTGCAAGTTAGCTCGACTCGAGCTAACTTGCAATTTTCGGACCTTGCTTGACTTGTTCATATTCTACTCTAATGATAATCTGATTCGACCCCGTTTATGTTCTGTGCAACCATTTCTTAATGCGGTTCGTGAGCGCTTCGCAATGATTGACATTGCAAAGAGCCAGACAGTGCTCAAGAAAGCCAGAAATGCAAAGGAGCTCTCGATTACGAACGAGGTGAAGATCATCACCTCGTTCGATGAGACCTTCAAGCTCTGGTTGGATGTCATCTCTTTGGCGGCGTAGGGCGACCTCATCAACGTCGATTCAACTTCGACGCCCTTGGCAAAGTTCAAAGATACGAAGTCTTGGGTCCCGGAGAAGGATGGGGTGCTGACCCGCGAGTTCTTCAAGTTTTTTGGCAACATGACTGACGCCAATCACGCAAAAATGTGTAAGCACATTCTCAATCGATCAGGGCCATCGTGGAAACTACCTTACCCTAAGGTGGTTGTGAAGCAGCCGAATTCTGTGCTGGAGGATTGCTACACTGCTCGGGACTGGGTCGATCGGAGGGAGAGGAAGGAGGTCGCTCGAATGGAGCTACAAGTGATCAGGGTAAAAGCAAGCTACACCGGTATAAAAAAATGTGTCACAAGTTGTTTTTGTAGGAGTAACGAACATTCTTTTGTCTACCAAACAAGATGTACCTTTGTTTTCAGATTTTTTATGATGGAATGTTGTTCCCAACTTGAATGGCATTAAACAAATGCTAAAAATTTGGTTAGTGGATTAATGATTTCATCTGTATGACTGAATTTGTGGGAGAAATATACTTGTCACAAAATACTAGATTTGTACAAATATACTGTTTTTGAGTGATCTGTGATACATATGATGATGAAAATTTGCATGCACATTGATAGGGTGATGTGAATGGACTATCCAATAAAAAAAATCAAATTTTCAAATCCAATTGGTAGAAAACATGCTGATCGTACATGGTTCAAAATGACTATGGATTGGGTCGTTTCTTTAATGGATTTTTGTCAAAAACAATGCTTCATATATAACCCTACGTCGGCATATGGTGGCTTTTTTTTAAAAAGTTTTTTATATCCTTTTTTAGAAAGTTAAGTTTAAAATATACTATAAATATACCAAAATATACTAAAAATATACCATGGTCTTTGCCCAAAATGGGGTGGGTGTAGCATGCTTTCATCCATCAGGCCGGAGCTAGCGCTCTTCAATAGCCCTGGAGCGTACAATCGAGCCAACTGGCGAAAGTTCAAGAAAGACTACAACGTCAGCAAGGCTTCAAAGGGTGCCCTCTTGGATTGGGGTCCACCGGATTCGTACTACGCCAACTCGAGGCAGACACAGTTTCGCAACTGCAAATGTGAAGATCTCTCTCCGTATGCTAAGGAGTTCTTCACAGTCTTCCTCGATGTGCGGTCGTAATACGTTCCACCACAAGGGGCCTTGCACTTTTGTTCGTACAAGGCGGTGACAAATTCGCTCGGGACGTGGCCCTTAGATTCGTGGCACAACTAAGGCTGCAACGTGAAGCTCGACATCATTGACTTCCGGAACATCCCTGGTTTCTCTGAGAAGGCAAAGTCATCGTTGGAGAAGCCCTTCTTTGACGAGTTCACAACGATGTTCGCATCGAAAAGACAGCCTCCCCTCATTGATCTTCCAGCCTGGCTCTTCATTTGCGGCGACGAGTAGTTCCAACTTCAAGTGATGGCGTTTGCAGAGGGGCCATTGTTATGCCATGCATACGATGTGCTGCAGTCGAAGTATCTTCCCTCCGAGAACGAGCGCTTGGGGGGATTCGCCCCAAAGAGCAACAACGCTCTCAATCCTATTGGCCTCCTCTTCTTCTTCAAGAAAGAGCTCATTCATATCCCGGCCATGAGGAAGACCTACGCACTTCCGGAGCATGTCTTGCACACGAAGCTTTGCAAGTACAACGAGCTGGCGTACTCGATGAACATGAACGAGCTGAAGATGGAGTTCTTCATCAAGGTCCTGGAACTCTTTTGCAAGAGGGGGGAGGCAGTTGTCTAGCTATTTGGCATGACAAAATTACTAACAGCGAGTGTGGTAAGTTTTCCTGCACTTTAGCTTGAGTCGAACTAAACTGTAGATCCCTTCTTGACTTGTGCATGGATTGTTTCAGAGTGGTCGTTCTTATGCTATTTGTATAGTAGTACTTTACCTCAAGTCGAGTTAAAGTACTGGCTTTGACTTATTAACTTTTGTCTTGTTGTTAACTCTCGTGTCATATCCTTTGAAGTTTAAATAGCTGACATTTAGTATCTGGATTTCTTTGCATTCACTTTAGCTTGATTCGACCTAAAGTGTAACTTGTCTAATCCATTGGTGTGTAGATGTTGGATCTGGAGGCGTTCTGCATCTCTCACGAAACGGATGAGTAGGACCTCGATGACGCCATAGAGGTCGCGTTGATGTTGGATTAGGCCGATTTCGTCATTGGTGCGTATCACGTCAACGGGGAGATCTTCCCCGAGCTTGGCATGGCCGTTGCCAAGGGGAAGGGAAAAGCAAGTATTGACCTTGTCGATGAAGAGGAAGATGTGGACCCGAGCCCCCTAGGTGTGTGCCCGAGCTCGAGCATGGCCACTGTGGATGATGAATCCCATGACGACTTCGATGACGCCACTTTGCTGGAGTTTCAGAGTGGCTCTCAATTTGAAGCGGGAGACACAATTGGTATCTCGCGGTAGCGACTCGAGTTCCTAGAGTTGGATTCGCTAGATATTTTCGAGAGGCCTCATTCAGCTCCAACCTTGGGCGGGTCATCCGCTCGTCTCGCGGCCAAGAAGAAGAAGGTCGCGAGCGTGAGCGGCTGCTCTTCGTTGGCTTCGGCGAGCAACGCTGAGGACGACAACAGGTTGATCACCCTCCAGAAGAAGCTCGAAGAGGAGGCCACCCAAGGGAGGTTGATGGAGCAGCGTCTTGCTCAGCGTGACGAGGAGCTCAGGAGGTTGCAGCGGAGGCGTCACGAAGAGATGAAGAGGGACCAAGAGCAGAGACATGCCGACATGATGCTCTTGCTGGAGAGATTGATGGCGGCTAAGGTGCCCGCTGTTGCCACGACACCACCCGCAGTTATTGTTGCGATCGCCCAGCCTTTCTTCTCAGCGGAAGAAGAGACTAAGAGTCTGTCCTACGGTTCACTGCTGCCGTCTCCGGCGGGTTCCTCCCCCGTCTCTATGGGGGCTTAATTGCTTCATGATCCTCCATCCTAGTCGAATCACCCCTCTTCCACTCCGAAGTCGCCCGATTGGTCCGTATCTGTTGAAGCTGTCCCCAACTCATAGTCAAGTTAGTGTAATGTAGTTGCGAGTGTATAGAGGCAGAACATTTTGTAAATGTCCAATTTTGTACTCCAGTTTTTTGGTTAATATTACAGTGCTCAGCGAGCACTTCAACTCGACTTGAGCGAAATTGCTTGACATCTGACAACTCTGACTTGTATCACTGTCCAATGTGTGCATCAGCTGATAGTTTGAGTTGTTGAATTTTCTAGATCTAAGTTTCGGTGATGACGCGATCGCTCACCCATTCATAGATGAGGTCGTCCAAACTGCAGTCCCAGTCGTAGAAGAGGTCGTCCAAACTGCAGTCCTAGTCGTAGAAGAGGTCGTCCAAGCTTCGGCCGTGCTTGTAGAAGAGATCAATCTAGATTCTGTTGTCCCAGAGCCATCTCTTTTTGTCCCGGAGCCGGGCCTCCAAATGGTTGGGGGACACTCGGAACCCCTTGACAGCATGCAGGGTTTGTTGGGATCGATGGGGGTCCGAGACGAATTTCTGCAAGACGATGAAGTTCTCGAGGTATTCTTCTAACACTCCACTCTCCTACATGACGCCTCCCCCCGTTTGCCTCTTTCTTTCTACGTTTTGTTGACCCGTCGTTGTTAATGAATATGTAGTAATATTGTTCATTCTCGTGGCATTTTTGAACTAGGTTTGTAAGGCATCAATAAGTGGTGCCAGTAATCTAGAAGAAATACCTAGAGTCCTATCGGATTTCCAGGGCAGGTGGTTGAATGTTGTGCTGGACCTCAATGGGATTCTATGCACGTGTGAGCCTGTGTGGCAAGCCAAGGGATTCAGGAACTCTGACCCGTCCATTCACTCGGCTTTGCTGCCGACCGAAGTAGGCCCTAAACTAGTCCGAGTGCGCCCAAGTTGTGTTGAATTCCTCACGAAGTTGTCTAAGTTTGCCATCATCACGATCTAGAGTTCGATGATGACATCTACAACTTCGCAGATATGTAAATATCTATTTCAGCATTGTCCTTCGTACCCTCTCAGGATCTTTGGTCAGGAGAATTGCGATACCCGAGCGTAGAGTCGATAGCAGAACAATCTTCATAAAGGAATTCGGCACTCAAAAGGACATCTTCTTGAAGACGTTATCGAACCATCTCTTCAATAGGTTGGATCCTGAATATACTCCGGCGAATACGCTTGTCATTGGCGATAGCCCGATTGAGCACATGCTCAATTTGCCCGAGAACGTCCTTCTATTTCCATCATGGTCGCACAATCATGATGACGCCAGAGAGGATTCGGTACTGCTGGAGGAATTGCTACCATATCTCTCTGACCTTCATATGTTTCCGGGTGGTCTAGCGCAGTACCGGGCCGAACATCCCTCCGGCCGGGAGATGTTCTATAATGACCAGAAGACGTGTGGTCAGTCTCCGAGTATCTGGAACGCAATCCAAGCGTCTCAGAATCTCCGCTCTTAATGCCATTGGTAACGCGTAGATCTCAATTACACTTTAGGTCGAATAGAGCTAAACTGTATTGATTGATTGCAGCTCGATTTTATAAATTTTGTTGGACCATTTTTGTGTATATATATTTTTTGATAAATGAAACCGAGATGTTTCACCACTTTGTTTGTTGTGCGGATTGGATACGTACTGTTAATGGAATGTCGTCCTATTTTGAATGATTGGAATTTTCATTTATTGTTCTGAGGTATGTGAGCGTCACTTTGGTTGAAAATTCTACAGGACTGTGATGGTCGGGCGTGCGTGGATTCCTTGCAGGGCCCAGAGGAGTTTGTCCTTTCCCTTTCTCCGAGTAAAGGGCTTTTATTGCACTCTGGAGCAACGTGCAGTCAACCATGGATTATTCGACCATGGCAGTGGACGACGGAGTTGTTGAAAGCCCTATTGCACGAGACCCAATTCATGATAGGATCAACTCCCCTTCGCCACAGTGGCCTCGTTCAGTTCCAAGGTCTCCGCGTCTGAATTCGGATACTTGTACTCCCGCAAAAGCGTATTCTTTATGACAGTTTAAAGGATATAACTTATCCTCGCTCGCTCACGGTGCGTGTTATACTCACCTCCAAATTATTGCACTATTGAATCGTTCTTGCCTAGACAATCTTGGTTTGTTGTTGAGCTATATTGCACTCATGTAGTTTTTGCTTCATTTGAGCTTATTTTTATTTGTTGGATGTTAAATGTGCTCTGTGAATTTACCCTTCAGCATTTTAGCTCCAATCGACCTAAAGTGCACTAGGATGGATCTTAATGATACAGTTTTCATGTGTGCCGTGTAGGAGTATTCGACCTAAAGTGTATTTGTTTGGATTGTATGTGGCACCTATTGTGCATGAACCATCTGGTAAATGTCTCTGCCTCCGTATTCTCTCATGAAATACTGCTGGAAACAAATGCTCTCTTTCAGCTCCGACCCGCCGACACTCGCTGCCCAAATCAAACAGTGACAAGGTGCGTAGGCGGGGTTTGCAGCGTCTTCTAGAGAGTCCATTAATGCAAGTGAATGGCGCAACATGGACTAGGCAACGTCAGAGGGCTTTTTTGAAGACGCCTACAGAGGCTTAAGGAGGAACTTCCTAGACCATTTAATTAGTGATAGGACGATTGTGTTTTGCCTCCGGGTAAATGAGTGTTGTGTGTGACTTTTTTCATGAAGTTTTGAATAAAGCTTGGATTAATGGTATATGCTTCTTTTATCGTTACCATTTTTTTGGACATTCGGCTCATTTGGTCCATCCATGGAATGAAATATAATATTCTTGGTACATTGTCTTTATGCTTTGCACCTATAAATGTCTATATATATTGATACTTCAAAGATCATATATCTTCAAAGTCATGGAAATCTCCCAATATTACGAATATGGTGTTTAAGCCAAACACAAAAACCTAATAATTGTAGCTCTGTGAAGCCAATAAGATCTGTCAGGAATTTCAAGCTCTCGAGAAATTTCGAAGATCCACTGCAGCTTTGATTCATGGTTAAAAATAAAAATGTGGCAATTCGACACATATTCTTCCGTGCATTTAATAATTGAGCAACATATTACAAATTTGCGCAAATGTATAAATATCATGCCCACTGTAACGCCCCAACACGATGGCTTTTGTGTAAAAGACACACAATTGATTCTTTTTTATCAATATTTCATTTTATTTAATTTTCTCGTTCATCAATTTGCTAGATGCTTATCCCTGCACAACTAGATAATGTTATTTTCGGATAGAAAAACCCAGTGATAAGAGGCATTGATACTCTATTATCAGCCTCAATGTATAAGAAATTTAACTTACAAATTAAGCACTGCATTGCCACCCAGAAAAATTGCTACACTTATATTAGAAATAATTGACCAATTTTGAAAAAACACACTACAACATTTCACAATACAAAACTACTTCTATTGTAAGTGTACATTCCTAGGTGCATCAAGCTCTTAAGAGGGTTAGCTTTAAACACAATCAAGAACTACTGAAAGAGCCAGATAATGAAGTATTGTTACTTTGTGAGTTCTTTACTAATGAAGAAATTACCATCTCTAGTGTGACAAGAATGGCAAGAATAAAATTACCTCCAATCCACAACCACATTGTCTGCAACATCCTCGAAGGCAAACTCACGGGGGGCTAAATAGCTCTATTGTCTACAGAATGTGCATTGCGAAGATATTTTTCCAAAAAAAAAATACACAAAACAAATATTGATTTTGAACTTGTGGGTAGCTTAACTGCTCCGCAACAAGCGCCAGATGCACGGTGAAGCTCAAGCGCTGCACAGCTCAAAGCTCCTCCTCGCAGCATTTGCAAGCCTCCTCCACAGCCAGCACCATTACCACCGGCTCCTCTGCTATGATAAAACATCAGATTCCCTCGGAATACAATGCGATAATTACAATCGTGTCGCTGCAACCTACAAGAAGGTAATCCAAACGTTGTGCAATACACGTTAATGTGTAGCTTAAAGGGCAGTGACGTTCCGAGGACAAATATGAAAGGCAACCCGGAAGAAAATGGACTGCGAATGAGTGTCCGCTGGCCCCTCCTCAGCACGAAGTCCCATGCAGAAACAAGGGTAAAGCCTCAAGGTAATTACCCCGTTTGTGCCGTGGGAGAAGTTGTGTGACAAGCGACTTGCCTGTGCTCAGACTCCCCATACGACCGCCCTTGGCTTGCCACAATTCACCCAAGATGGTGATTAGATGAACAAATTTCAGTTTGTTTGAGTCTTAGTATTTGAGATTTTATACTTTTACTTTGTTACTATATACCTATAAATTTTTTTTACTAGTCTACTATAAAAAGATATGTCACACCTTGTTAATTTCACCTTATTTGAATAAAACTGAGGGTGTTATACGTTTTCGAGTAAAACAAAAAGTGATATTATCAAGGATAGACGATATAAAGATAGGGTTGTTCTCTATCTTTGTTGTCGAAATTGTGATTGTGGAATTTGGTTATGTGGAAGAGAAGATTCTACTTTGTTCTTTCTCAAGTTTGTTGGCGGTAGAAGATCGATTGATAGTTTTTCTTTGTTGAGATTAATGACAAAGAGTGTTGAAAAAGCGATTTTTCTTCCTTATTTTTGAAGAGCTTGTTTGCTCAACCCATATCCATGCGCTTGGATGGTAGACACTTGCACAATTCCTTGCACCCTGTTCACCACTAGGGTCGCGAGCGCCTCCCCAGACACATCCTCCACCATGATGAGAAGCGGCACACTCAGCTAGGTGGTCTACACTATCATGGATATTATCTCCTTGATCCTGGTGATGATGGTGTCCGCCACGAGCACCTTGCAATTCTCTAGCTCTACCAGAAGCTTTTCATGGTTTGTCACGAAGTGGGGAGAGAGGTCAACCCTTGTCAATCTGCACAGATTGGTGATAGTAGCAGTGCTCTCAAAGTAATTAACAAGATTATTGAGACAAATAACTTCAAGTATAAGACTCCGTACCTTCCACTATACTCTTCCATACTAATTTTACCTCCTTACCTTCCTCCATACTTGAATTGTTGTCTCAAAAGAGGAGGAAGACTCGATTGAGAACACACCGTTGGACCCAACCTTCTCAAGCGCAATGGTCCCAATGAGGTCGTCATTTCCAGTAGATATGGAGGCTACAACTGCACAGGAAAAGGATGCTCTTGCTTAAACTCATATGTTTTTATCAGATACACCCGGACACAACCCAAAATTCCTAACATTTGTAAAGTCACCCAAAGTCGATTAAGATACCACTCTTTTTACATTAAGCCACCTCTAAGTGGTTCTTGGTGTCTAAAATCAATTCAAAGGAGACAATGGCACCTTATATTCATGGTTAATCTCACACAAACTCTTTCTTCACTCTCAAAGCCTGCTAGATACTTTAACATGAGTTTAGAGACCACCAAGCTCTTCCATAGAAAAGAAATACCACCATAACTCTTCAGAGAGTAGAGAGATGAGTCAAAAGAGGGGGATCTTATTGAAACTCTGGAAAACTTCACAAATGACTCCAATATTGTAGAAACTTTGATCCTGATCAAAGAACTTGCTGGAAATCACTAAGCAACCAGAGACACCAGCCATGATACCAACAGAATCCATCGGAAAACAGTTCGAGACCGAGCAGGAAACCAAACTTCCGAGTGTTGAGAACTTCATACTTTTGTTGACACCCGTCGGCAAACTCCTAAACACCAACCGCGATGCCTGATGATACCAACTGCCTTCTGTCAGATGGTACTTGTTTGCAGCATCCATGAATTCACCAAGTCTGAGAGAAAGCCAAGTTTCTGATGATTTGTCAAGACGGAAATTAGAAAATAAGGACAAAAAATATAAAGACATTTTCTAGAGAAGATGTCATATACAATGACACAAGCTTTTAACATTTTTATTATTGTCAAAAAATAACTCCTCTTTTTGAATTTTTGCACATCTCTTGTCTCTAGCTCACCTACAAGCCGATTCACGAGCGCTTCTGCCTTGCCCTCAGTCGCACCCAACTGATCTCAGGTACAACTTCTCTGATTTCAGGTACTCTCCGGGGATCCTATCTATGGGGCTATGCATGGTGATCTCACCTTCAACGCACAAATGCCAATGAGCCCACACTGGACAATAAAATCACACCATCATCCATCACAACTCGATGGCAATGAAAAAGAGGTTACTACAGACAAAACTTGCTTGGCAAGGTTTCAATAGAAACAAAACAAACAAGCAAAGATATTTTGTTGGTACATGTTTAACCGTGTTTCCTGCATCATGAAGCTCCACTTCGTTGAATAGGTTCTGTTTGGAGTGTTTGCATGTTCCACACTGATGGAAATGACCGTCAAAATCAAATGCATATAAACCCCTAAGGTACCAAGTGTCAAAAATGGACTTTATGAAAGTTCGGTCAGGTTCCTATGGTGTCAATTTCCAACATTCTGCTTTGAAATTTTTACTATAGAAAGACATTACCAAGACCTTAGTGGGAAAACAATTTTTATCTAAATTGGACATTTCATGAAAAAGTTTTAGGGTTTTGAATTTTAAATGGGGAGGGCGGGCACCTCCAAACACTTTTGATAGGACGCTCTATTGAAAGTGAGATTTTCAGTACTCGTAAGTAGTATTATTTCCCATCATATTGTCAAAAAAAGTTCTTGTCTTTAGTGAAAAATAGCATACCAACCCAAGTCAAACATTTTCACACATTGTCACTCATTGTCGGGCAAGGTACCAAAAAAACTTCTTCTTTTCCACATAAAACCTAGAGATCTTCATATTCACTTTTTATTTTTTCTACAACAATAAGTAATGTAAACCTTTTTATCAACCATTCGGATTATCAATCAAAAACATATTGAGTTCAAAAAAAATTAAAGTGTGAATGAACAAATTTCGAGCCTCCACTCCTTGCACACTTGTTTTGAAAATGCTACACCCCGTCTCTACCTCTAAAAAATGGTGTGTGAGGAGCTAACATCATGCTTAACAAGATGGTAATAGATTTAGACCTTGTGTAGTGAAATTTTGTAAAACCAACTGAAGTCAAAGTCTGCTGATCCACTAAATGCAGGGAAGAAAATGAACCATTTGCTTGACTTCAAACACTATAATCTTTCAATCCGT
The DNA here is from genome assembly GCA_963971425.1 of Bryoerythrophyllum caledonicum. Taxonomy (NCBI): domain Eukaryota; kingdom Viridiplantae; phylum Streptophyta; class Bryopsida; order Pottiales; family Pottiaceae; genus Bryoerythrophyllum; species Bryoerythrophyllum caledonicum. The sequence continues at coordinate 16,489,311 of OZ020521.1, read as the reverse complement.
GCGGTCAAAGTTTATGAAATTTTGTACATGTATTACTTAATAAGCCTTTATTGAGATCCTACAGTCAGAACTAAAAATCAAAGTTTTTGTTACCTTCTTTATTCATTGCACTAGAATCCATTAATTTTGAAGTGATTTTGGTGTAAAACTGTCACGGTACCTTAGGGGTTAAGCCACTTCCGTAAACGTCTTATGGTTTCGGCTCTCAGATCTTCGTCCAGCGGGTTGAACAGGTTCCAGTCTTCGTTCCAGTCGTCGGCGCCTTGGAGCTCCCTCCGCTGGTGCCCATTCTGGCCACGGGCCTTGGAGGACTCCATGTATTGTGTGTTCCTTTCACACCAGGCGGAGCGAATGCCACATCATCGCACTTAGCAGCCATGATGAAGATTATCCAGCAACCGATTCCATCGACCTGCAAATGAAATAGCAGCAAACTAAACATCAGAGTTCTGCAACGGTCCCAAAATCAGAAGAAGACATGCAAACTATCAACCTTTGTCTAAATCACTACGATTTCACACTGGCGTCACCTTCCATTAAAACATGGTCGGAACATGGTACACTAACAACTCACTCTCTCAACTAGGTTGCAACAGGTCTCCGTGACCCCGGCATCCCTCACCATACCTCATCACCAGTAATCCCCACATGAGCAGACGCCATCTTTAAAATGGTGAAATCGATTAGCATCCCTCACTATGATCTCTCGTCCCTCCACCTTTGAGATTAACTTAGTTGCTCCATGACAATCGGTGCACACCCGAAGGTTCTTGAATACACGAATAGGATCTCCAGGGGGTGCATGCATCAGCCCATACACAATTGCCAACTTCTCACTGTGAGAGCAGATATCAAGTTCTTTGTCCTCCGTGTTCTTGTTCTTCAGCACCAGCCGGGTATCAGGAATGTACCCTGCAGCCTTTATTTTTTCAATCACTTTGTCCTTATTTTCATTTATCTCCTTGCATTCTGGATGAGATGAGTCGGCTACCAAAAAATTATGAATCTTGTTATCGACTTCGATCCAGCTACGTCCTGGCTCCTTGCGAATCCCTCTCTCGCGCATCATAGTCCGCACCCATGATACCATGTCCCACTTTCCAGCTTCAGCATAGATGTTGGAAAGGAGAACATATGTAGCAGCATTTTTCGGATCCAATTTCAGGCATTCTTTCGCAACAAGTTTGCCCAACTCTACGTTACCATAAGTTCTACAAGAACCAAGCAGGGCTTTCCAAGTTGCTTCAACAGGTTCAACTGCCATGTTATCAATGAAGAGCTTTGCTTCCATCAAGCGTCCTGCCCGCCCCAGGAGATCCACCATGCAGGTACAATGAGACACATCGGGTTCGATGTCATAAACTTGTGTCATAGCCAAATACTGGGAACGACCTTCATCAACAAGGCCTGCATGACTGCATGCTGACAGAACTGCTACAAATGTGACCCTATCAGGCTTCACACCGTGTGCAGTCATTCGTCTAAAAACCTCCAACGCGTCCTGCCCAAGACCATGGTGTGCCAAGCCACAAATCATCGCATTCCATGATACAACATCGCGCACCTTCATTCTGTCAAACACCACTCGTGCATCATCAATGCTACCACTCCTTGCGTACATGTGAACAAGTGCATTGCCCACACGCACGTCAACGTCGAGCCCTGCATTTAAGACATGCCTGTGAATCTTCTTCAACCACTCCAATGCCCCCTCACTTGCACATGCGTTCAAGATGCACAAAAAAGTGATTGCATTTGGCTTACAACCCTTTGTCTGCATCTGAAGAAACAGATCATATGCTTCATGCCCACACCCATGTTCTGCAAATGCGCCTATCATCGTATTCCATGATGCAACATCGCGCACCTTCATTCTGTCAAACACCACTCGTGCATCATCAATGCTACCACTCCTTGCGTACATGTGAACAAGTGCATTGCCCACACGCACGTCAACCTCAAGCCCTGTATCTGAGGCATGCCTGTGAACCCTTTTCAACCACTCCAATGCCCCCTCACTTGCACATGCGTTCAAGATGCACAAAAAAGTGATTGCATCTGGCTTACAACCCTCTGTCTGCATCTGAAGAAACAGATCATATGCTTCATGCCCACGCCCACGTTCTGCAAATGCGCCAATCATCGTATTCCATGATGCAACATCGCGCACCTTCATTCTGTCAAACACCACTCGTGCATCATCAATGCTACCACTCTTTGCGTACATGTGAACAAGTGCAGTGCCCACACGCATATCAACCTCAAGCCCTGCATCTGAGGCATGCCTGTGAACGCTCTTCACCCACTCCAATGCCCCCTCACTCGCACATGCGTTCAAGATGCTCACATAAGTGATTGCATCTGGTTTGAATCCTTCCTGTTTCATTTGTAACATAAGTCGATATGCTTCCTGGCCATTTCCACTTTGAGCGTAAGCTCCAATCATCACAGTCCAGGAGATGATATCATGATTCATCAGGTTATCAAAAATGCGCCTTGCCTCGTTGATGGACCCACACTTTGCATACATCCGAAGAAGGGCAGTCCCCACCCGCACATCTGATTCAAGCCCACCATGTCTAATGCATGCATGAACTTCTTTGCCCCATTTCAACGCGGACAAACTGGCACAGGCCTTCAAGATGATCATGTAAGTACCCGCATTCGGCTGCACACCGTCGTGACACATTTTCCTAAACAGTCTCATTGCATCCTCGGCATGTTTGTGCACCACATAACCTGCGATCATGGTATTCCAACTATCACCACTCTTTTTCACAAGTGCATCAAACACACAGCGTGCCTCCTGCAATCTCCCACATTCGATGTACAAATGCAGGAGGTTGTTCATCACATGTGCGTTTTGTTCCATTCTGCTTTTGATGATGCAATCATGAACCTGCTTGGCTGCCATAAGGTCTTTCTGCTTCAAGCACCGCTTCAAAACTTCAACATACATAAAAGAATCTGTAATAAGGCCTCGTTGCAGACGGTTCATCAGAACCACAATCGCTTCACGCAAGGTATTCGCAGTTTGCATATTACTACCACCTCGCGCAATTTGACCCAACACTCTCGCACTTTCACATGCAGTGGCTGATTTTCCACCGTTGCCCTTGGGTTGCCTAGTTCATCAACAGATTCAGCATTAGAGCAACCTCAAGCAGAAACCACCAACACACAAAGTGAACAGTGCAAAGCAGTTGATGTACTGTACAGAAAAGTTGCATACATGCATCCTCAGCATACATCACAATCTTCACATTTCTACCACAGAGAGCAATCCCACCAGACGTGCAATTAAAAAAGCACAGCAAGAGTGGCACAATCCAAATCCTCAACAATAACTCAAATCCCAGATTCAGGTTGCACTGCTTTCCTTATCATGACAGATTCACATGCTCGTGCTTATACCTTTTCCCTTGTGCAGCGCCTTCGGTACATTTGGTGGTACATGTAGCATAAGATTGCAATCCCACCTGAGCCACGGGTCGGAACTTCAACCATTCTGGAGTAAAACAACCACCGATCCAAAGCGCTTTCCCTGTCACCTTATGTTTCAAGTCAGGTGACCCCGGATTCCTCTACACAAACCACCCAAGAATCAGATGTAGGAAAACCTGACTAGTACTTACTAATCTTTCCTCAACAGCTGACAATCCAGGAGCACATCTTTCTAACTACAACGATCAACCCCAAGCATGCCAGAAACAGAGCCATGGTGATACCTTATGAATCCTGTTGTCCTGAGAAGGACCCCCAAAATACTCCCAGAGTTCATCAATCCTCTGCGAATTCTCTGCAACAAACTTCACCCACGTCGGTCCATGGGACGCATAATAGTTTTTAAATAATATCTCATGATTTGCTGAGTTGTAGAAGAGGTGGATTGATTGAGTGGTTCTAACTCTTCAGAGCTCAGACCGTTCCCAAAAACATCTCCTCAAAGAGTAAAACAAAGCTGACTTCCAAAAAAACGCTCAAACTTGGGTGCAAACGACACAATTCACCTTCAGATTGACGAGAAGAAGGATCGTCAGAGAAGCTCCAAGGAAATGATGCCCACAAGTCAAACCTACGCCCCAGCAGCAGTGAAGGCAAGCCACCTCTCGCTCTTCCAGCTCCCTGCTGCAACATTTTGACCTTCACGTACCTATCAATACATTATCAAGCTAGCAACTGAGAGACTCATCAAGCATTCGAGACAGAGTAAGATACAAGTAGAATATACAGCATTTGTCACTATCTGGGCAGCTAGTAACCTAAATCTTCAACGGAATTTCTGTTCAGAGTAACCAACGACGAGGTAGACTTTGAGAGAGATACAACGGTTGCTTATACTGATTGCTGAGCCTAACACAAAACCTAATTTAGTTTTGTGAAGCCAACGAGATCTGTCAACACCCCCGGCGAGTGCTGAACATGAACTACTCTATTGTGTGTGTAACTATACAAGAAGGGTTGAAGAGAGGAGACGACATTGGATCATCTGTGCTCATTGGTAGGAATCTGAAACCCTAATTTTCTGTGTCTTTGTTGAGTGCGGTGCAGAATTTGGTGGGTTCTAGAGTTGGGAGAGGGCAGTAGCTTTGCTCAACTATGAGTTTTAGAGGTGGGAGAGATAACACCTAAAGTGCCTCTGTGTTGCTCAAATTTGATGCGGGGTAGGTCTTTTGTAAAAACGTCTGCCAAATGATTGTGAGTGGATGTGAGGTAGTCACGTCTAAAAGTGGCAATCTTCCATGATTAACATCAAGTTTTTTACTAGAATCTGTCAATAGTTACACAGGTAACCAACTACCTAATTTAGTGCCGATAGTAGAAGGCATGGGTAGCGAATGTTGTTTTCAACGTTGGTGGTTTTAGGGATTAATGATTAGAAGGGCTCTTTCTAAGGTGGAATTGCCAAGTATTATTGGCAGTTTTGCATCATGGCATGAATGGGCATGGGCTGCTGTCAAAATTAGTGAATGCGACAGAGTGCATGTTAGATAGAGGGAACCAGTATTTTCCAAGTTTAGTTTTAAGGTGAGTGATACCCAATTTCCACTTATTTTGTTGGTGGTTTTAGGCCATTTGTGGGAGGGTCATGGCCCCCACCTACTGACGCTGACTCAACTTTCTTCACTTGTGACTTTAAAAATTCATAACTAATTTATAATACATCAAAAAATATGAAATCACTTCGGTTGAAATTATAATTCTATTGGCTATTACTAAAAAATAATTTAATTATTATTTGGGCTCTCCATATATGCAAACTGCTTAACTTGACAGTTCTAGGGGATCTTCCATATAATTTAAACAAATTTTCCCCCTCAATAGCTTCTCCTGTATAAAGGCAATGTCCGGCCAAGTTGTAGTAAGAAAAATCAATTTATCAATAATCGTGCAATAATTTGTAGTGTCCGTGGTAGGAGAGCCCATGTCGGTTAATAGAGATAAATCGGAGGGAAGAGGAATGTGTTCAGGACGACAATCATTCATACCGTGATTGCAAATTTGATGGATGGAATACTTAGTTTGGTTTTAAAAAATACCATCTCGAAGGGATTGAAATTCGACACCAAGATATTGTCGAACATGCCCCAAGTCAGAAATGTCGTAGTCGGCCCTTAATTGATCTTTAATCCATTGGATTTCGAGATCGTCCCCCCCTTTGACAAATAGATCATCAATGTAGATAATTAGTTGGATAGTTTTGTTACATCCGCTACCTTTGTAATATAGGTTGTGGTCATTTTCACAACGGACAAAACCTCGGGAAATTAGAAAGGAGTGGATACATTTGTACCACATTGAAGGACTTTGTCGAAGGCCATAGAGGGCCATTTTTAATTTACACACCAAGTATTCATTGCCAGGTTTAATAAACCCTAGCGGTTGTGCCATATATACCTGATCTAGTAAGTGACCATAAAGAAATGTTGTCTTTACGTTCAAATGATGGAATTTATCGCCCAATTGAAATGCGCGAGCTATCAACGCGCGGATGGTGGAGCATTTAACCACTGGCGCAAAAATCTTGTCAAAATCTATACCGTGGCGTTGTTGAAAGCCACGTGCAACAAGACGGGCTTTAAGACGGGGTTTCTGTTTAGATAGTGCAATTTCTCATTTTGTAAACCCATTTTGCGGTAATGGCTTGCTTTCTGGGTAGTAGTGGTACTAGGTCCCATGTGCAATTTTCTTGAATAGAAGTGATTTCTTCCTTCATAGCTTCTACCAATCTTGGATGTTGCGAGGCCTCTCTGAAGGTCAGTTTATCCCCCTGAAGTTGTGGACCATCCTCGGTGAAGCAAAGGTCGAAATTCTTGGGAGATAGCGAAAGAATATAATTATCGAGTTTGACGCTTTGTTTACGGAAGCGGTTTAAGTGTCTGGGTGGATGATGGACAATATCAAATTCACGTGCAGACAAATCTTGAGAAGGTTTTGAAGGAAGAGGAGGAAGGTCAATATTGGGGGCAATGGCGTGCCAAACTGTTTTAGTCCCATAGGGACTTTCGATGCCCTGCCGTTGGTCTAAACCGAGATAGGAGCACCAGAATCATCCATCGTTGGGAAACTTGCGGGTACCTTGTGACTATCGGAGGTCATAGGAACTTGGGTCGAGGTCCTCTCTGCAAGTTGAGAACCCAAGGGGCTCTTTGCGGCTAGAGATCTTGAGGGGCTCTCTGCGGATTGAAGCCCTGAAGGCCGACCATCTCTACTTAGGACAATAGGGAGGCGCATACCGGGGTTAATGACTGGGGTGTGCAAGCTACGTGGCGAGGTGCTAAAAGATATTAGAGATAGAGGAGGATTCCATGCAGGGTGGCCAAACAACTTGTCGACAGAGCTTTCTAGAGGCCGAGTAAGGACTCGTGAAGAGTTCAGATGCACGAATTCATCGAGACCATGATAATAGTCTTAAGGTGGGGAAGAATTTGTGGATGGTAGTCCAAGTATGGTCTCATCGAATTTCAGATTGCGGAAAATAATAATTTTCCTATGTAGATGATCAAAGCATCTATATGCTTTGGATTGATCATCATAACCAACAAAGGTGGAAATAAGGGATTTAACTTGAAATTTGTTGATTAGATGACTATGAATGTAAGAACGGCAACCAAAAATCTAGAGGTGAGAAATGTCAAGTTTCTTACCAGAAAATTGTTTGAGGGAAGTTGTAGCTTTTAGCGCTCTGTGTGGCATGCAATTTGCGACATAGTTTGTTGTGCGCACCACTTCCTCCCATAAGTATGTGGGCAATTTTGCTTCAAATAAGAGCGTCCGCATTGTCTCACACATGTGCCGATTCTTCCTTTTGGCGACACCATTTTGTTGTGGAGTATGTAGGACGGTTAATTGCCTTGGAATGCCATTGCAAAGACAAAATGTCATAAGCTCTTGAGATAAATATTCACCTCCGCGATCAATGCAGAGACAAGATAGCAATTGAGAAGTTTGTCTCTCCATAATGTGGAAAAACTCACAAAAATTCTTGAAGGTATCACTGTTGATAGCTAAAAAATATATCCAAGGTTGCCATGATAAATCATCAATGAATGTCAAGATATAGCGAGATCCTTGGAGAGAAGGATGTGGGAACGATCCACATAAGTCTGAATGTACAAGCTCATGAGGGTGGATAGTGATAGTCAAGCTATGTCTTGGAATCGGTTGGCATTGATGCTTTCCTAAGATACAAGCGTCACAAGTAGTATGGACTTGCTTCAATGCGGGGAGTCCATGGACAAGACCTTATCGAGACATATTTGCGAGGGATTGATTATTCAAGTTATTTATGCGTTGATGCCAAAGGTTTAAGAGAGGTTTTGAGGTTGTAGCTATATTGGCTCAACATTCCAAGTATGATATAGGTGTTCTTTGAGTCCCACGTAGAGATGTATTTAGGCGATATAAGCTATTTGCACGTGTGCATGAGCCTATTAGAATCACTTGATTAATGTTTCCACATGCAAAAATCCAACAATAATTTAGTCCAAATAATGTGTGATATCTTGCATCTCCTAATTTTCCAATGGAAAGTAAATTCTTGCATAAACCAGGAACATAGAGAACATCATAGATGGTTTTATTGCCAGGTAAGTTGACAACCCCTTATGCCACTATCGGCAAGGCATGACCACTTGCAGTAGTGATTTGAGAATTCGGTCAACTCCTACTGTTTGATAACAGTCCCTTGTTTGCCTATCACATGCGTACTTGCTCCACTATCCAATTTATCCAAGAACCAGTTTTCTGATGAAGGAATATAGTTCATTACCTCTATTGCGTAAATCTCATGAACTTCAAGTTCCTCAAACTCTTCAGAGGTGTTTTGGATTTCTACAACATGAGCTTGTCTACATCTGGTCCATGTTGAAACCTCTAAACCTTGATTGAGTTTCATATCATGGATCTTATCCTTCAAACGTCGGATCTTGCACTTGTCTGCCCAGTGTTCAGGTGAGCCGCATTCATGACATACTCTGCTACAAGATTAGGAATCCGAGTCGGGGTTTGAGCTGTGAGATGATTTACCTCTATATTGTCGGGGTGGTGTAGTCCCGACGGCTGACGCCGAGCCGCCGCCCACTATCTGAGTGTAGACTTTGGAGGAGTCCCTCGGGCTCCACGCCCACGAGAGCCTCTTCTTCCCTTATAGCATCCGCTTGAGAATTCTTGAGGCTCTTCAATTTCTTCTTGCGCCTTGATTTTAGTCTTCATGGCGTCCTCTTGTAGCAATACGACCTCTAAACGTAAGTATGTTGCTGAGTTGTCTCTAGTGTTGATAAGTTGTCGCATGAATGTCGAACTGCTGGGAAGGCTTTTTTGAACCCTATCTACCAGATCTTCATCAGTCAGAAGCACATCCATGTTGCCAAGTTGATTCACAATAGAATTGACGCTTCTAAGATGGTTCTCCACACTTTGTTTTTTTGTCATCTTCAAACTGTAGAACTAATTTTTGAAGGTGAGCCTCCTATTTGTGATTTGAGACTAAAAGAGATTTTGCAGTTTAACCCACATCTTCCTAGGATCAGAGTGATGCAAGATATGAGGAAGGAGAGAGTTCTTTACTGACCATGTATTGATGCGGATGGCCCTGTGTCGCAAATCATCAAGTTTTCCAGATCTACTTCAATTTGAGTCGCCTTGCGTCTTGCAGTTGCAATTGACGGTGCTTGTGTAGCGATCTCCGACAAATCACCAATGTCAGATGCATCTGCAGCACAAGATGGTGATAAGGTGGGATCTACCAACTTCCAAAGTTTCTCATTGCGCAAGCTGTCACTGTTCTTGAAAGCCCACAAAGTATAGTTTGAGACGCCCTGGAGCTTGGAGCTTTGAGGGACATATCTTTCAATGAATAGGGACTCCATTATTGGAGTGAGATCTAGACAATGCTAGATTAACAAAGAGGAACGGCCAAAGAACAAACCTTCACTATAAGAAACCCGTGTTTTTTGTGACGCGTTGAAAAACATGCCTGAACATCTAAATGTACATGCTATGACATCAATGTTGATGTCACCTAAAATCCGTCTACCTTGACAGGCAAAAAATGTCCAATTTTTTTGGTAACATGGTTGATTTGGTCTTGTCAACCTCTTGACATCCAAATGAACGTGGTCTAAAAAGCTTTGAAAAGGGCTCCATGTGGAGGGGGGCCCACGTCCGCACAAGCAATTTTTTCATCCGAGCAATGCCACATAGGATTTTTTCATCCAACTCCATTTTCATAGTGGCAATGATGTGGAATTTTGAATTTGCTGACTTGGACCTCTCAATTTCTGACGTGGACAGTCCACGTCACCTGACGTCATGGTTTTAGGGCATATTTTGTCCACAGAGGGCTCTTACTTTTGACGTTTGTTATGACATGCTAGTGTTCTTAATGACATCAATCCTGACGAAGACACGTTTTGCCAATATGTTGTCATTGATATTTGTTATGCTAGAGTCCATGTTTACTTGAACATCTTCTTTGTTTATGCGGATCCGTGAAAGTACGCTAAGGGGGGTACAAAATGGGCAAAAATAAATTATTGCATAGTATATTTGAGTTGGGGTCCTTTGCAAAAATGGGAATCAATGACAACCGTCTATTTGAATCCAGGAGTTCAATCGTGGCCGTAGAATCCATTCTCTGATTTGACACCAAAGACACGACGGCACATTGAATTCAACAAGTGGCGCGTAGCCACGTGGGTCAGCCTTTAATTCCATGCCGCTGCTCGTTATCAGGGATTCGTTCAGCTGGCCACTTTTGCAACTCTTTTTTCAGTCTGTACACGAAAATTTAGAGAGCTTGCGCTGCTATATGCTACGCAATCTATGAGCTTCACGACGTGCGTGAGTAGAGAGGTTTGTGTTAGAGACATGCAGCATTCAGGGTTTAGGGTGAACGTAGATTCTCAGCGCGTTGGATTGGTCGCCTCGCCACACATACGTGAGTTGTTTCGTGGTCGGAGGCTGTTTGCGCACACAAATTGCAAGTACAGTACCTCCTTCTGCATTCGGCCGCACAACAAAGGTTTCTTCTTGATGACGACCAGACTTCACGGTGAGGAGGTTGCGGAGGAAGCGGGGGGTTGAACGGTAGCTGCCATGGCAGATCACATCTGGGAGCCAACTCTTGCAGCCAAAGCTGAGTACACCACCGCTGTAAGTATACGCGCCCAAGTTTTTTGGTTTTTTTTGTTTTTGTACCACATGTTAGTTGTGAGACCGAATGTTTATGTGATGTCTGTAGTCTAGCGCCAAGTAGTAATTACCTGTTAAGATATACTCACTCGGTGGAGCTGTTTGCTAGTGCGATTGGGAGCCACGAACCCCCTTCTATATTCAGCCGCACAGCAGGGGTCTGTGCTCGATGATCATAGAGTTGACGGTAATGAGGTCGCCGCTAAAGCCGAAGGTTGAACTGTAGCTGCCGCCTGAGATCAAGAGGTGACAACGAACTCTTGCTCCCTGTTGAAGACACCACCGTTGTAAGTGTTGACACCCAAATTTTTTTATTTTTTTTATAGCACATCTTAGGTGTAATCCGAATGTATATGTGAGAGCTGGTCTAGTGTCTAATAGCAAATACGTGTTAATAGGTTTAGTGTTCCCTGTGAGTAGGCGTAGCGCCGGATTCTACTTTTTTGGTGAACAAAATATTACTTCAGACATGCTTGGACAGTTTCACATGGGAAAAACATGTGTATGGAGGTGCTGTAGATGTGCTTGCCTTGAGTAAACGTGTTCATTTTACTAAGACCTAACATATTTATTGGTGGTCATGTATCAGGGTTTTTCTGTGGACAACATGGGAAGGAAAGAGAAGAGGGTCCTTCGGGGGGCTACCAGGAGAGAGGCCTCCATCACGAGGAATGAAGACCGGATTTCAGAGGATGACTCTGACAGCGAGGATGATGCCAAGAATGACGTGGAGAAGGACGCCGAAGTCGTCGAATTCGTCGCTGTTGTGGAGGAGAGGGAAGCCGCACTCATGGACATCGATGCCAAGATAAGGATGATGCTCAGGGGTGCCCCTCCTCGTGCGATTAACTACAAAGTTTTTCAGGACCATTACAATCTGCATGCTGGTGGGCTGAATCCACACAAGCACCATGAAAAGCATGATGTCAGTGAGTTAGATCTTGCTCAGATCTTTGGTCCTCGTCGGGCGGGCAAATCCAGGTACTCTTTTAGGAAGGTCTCCGATGCTAGGATTACAAAGGCAATAGAAAAATACTATTGTATTTGTTATCAAAAAACTGTGGTGCCTAACACAAAGCTGATTGGCTAGGATTTGGCTGTCGCGGTCGTCGCAGAGGTTGTGATGGATGTTGAGGTTGACTGGGCAGGTTTTGCCACTGTAACCAACACTAATCAGCGCTTAGCCTGGCAGAAGAAAATGGTAGGTTTTGTGAAAGAGAAGGCTCGGATTCTTGGGAAGACATTTGCTGAAGTCGTTGCAGAGGATGAGCTCGAGAGCTATTTAGACTGGGAAGTGGCGGTGAAGATGGAGGGCACTAATCCATCTACGGGCATGGACATGAAGGCCCCGCACAGCTCCTTCTGGATGGAGAAGAAGAAGGGGGAAGTGCAGGATGTTTTAGCGCTTGTGAGGCTGGAGATCGAGGCGGGCAAGAAGGAGCTGGAGATTGTGAAGAAGGAGCACCTTCAACATGTGCATCAAATGGGTACTCAGAGGCAGCTAGTTGACACTATGGAGGCGTCACGGGCTGTTGCAAGAAAGCGAGTGGAGGAATGCACGGATGATAGTCGGATTTCAAGCCTACAAGTTCACCTAGACTTTTATGATGACATGCATCGGGAGGCTTCAGACAAGCTTAGCATACTACAGGCTGATTACGAGTACAAGGGAGTCCAGATAGGAAGGTTGACTTGGCGTGGAGATATGTTGGGCAGGCAGGCCAAAGACTTGGTGAAGTGCGTTGCAACGTTAAAGGTAGGTTACAACGGACTATCAGTTTTCCGTCATCCCATGGTATACCTCGAGGAGGCTGAGGGTGAGGGATGGACTACACTTCGGTCTCGCACATGCGCGGTTTGTGAGTTGTCATTTCCTCACAATGACATGCATGTTTGTAGTTGCCTACATGTCTATCATCCATGGTGCGCTCGGGTTTGGTTTAGGTCAAATTCCAGGTGTGGATCACAAGATTGCGGTATGGTGCACCCCGATTGGTACAAGAGCAACGGATATGGAGAGTTGCCTGATGACCTTCAGTGCAGTCAGAAAGCTTGGATTGTGGGATGAGTCGAGTGTTGGCGACTTCAGCAAGGACCATAGCATCAAAGAAGAACTGCCATACAGTTGGTAACTCTTTCTTTCATGTCACCCTTCTCTTGTTTCCTTTCATTTGTATTTGGTAGTCAATGCCCACGGTACACTTGTTCACCTATCTTTTTTGTTTGTGTCGCGTATAATGTGTTGTAGATGACACAATATATTAGTTTCTGGTGTGAAGTTTGTGGTAGGCCAAGGTATAGTACATGACACCCTTTTGTGTGTTATCCTATTCGTATGCAGTGCGTGTGAGTCTTACATGTGTCTCAAGTGTGTTTCATATCCTTCATTCACTCCCTCTTTAGTTCGTGGTTTTGTTTATAATTCTGCTTAGGTTCCTTAAGTATATTGCGTAGTATACACTTGTCTATTTGTGAGGTATTTTATCCCCTTCTGTAGACTTAGTGTACTGTCTTAGAACACCACGTAGTAGTGCTTCATTGTATCTTAATTTTTATTGAATGAAACTTTGTAGGGTCACCTATACTATGATATACTGCGTGGTATATAGTTGATACTATGTGCAGTCTTAAGGACTAGTTGACCAGATGTTTGTTTTTGGGTATGGGTATTCAAAAAAATTTCAATGTGTATGAAGTAGCCTCTTATGCTTCACCAGACACTTCCATATACTCAAATAAAAAATAATGAATACTCTGCAGTATTCAATTTAGTGTATCTTACTCTAATACAGTACTAGTCGGTTGGGTAGTAGTATAATATATCCTATTCTGTGATAGTTCATACTATGTCTTTGTATATTAGGGTATTAGACATGCAGAAAGTTATGTTCCAAGCTTCAGTTCATTGCACTTCTGCGGCTAACATAGTTGTCTGGTTGTTGTCGTCATTGCAGGGTCTTCAGATGTATTTCATAGTCCTAACTCCACCACCACCTGCACGTATAGTGTAGGGGAGACTAGCCACGCGAAATTGAGCTCAGCAATTGATGACTCTCGTCATTCCACGGGAAAAGATGGTATTCCGGCTGAGTGCATTGTAACTAGCCCTGAAAAGTTCCCCAAGATTTTAGGCCTTGGCATAGAGAAGAGTGACTTTGCTACCCCACCGAAGAGAGTCTTATACTCAGCAGCCCTGGAGAAGCCCTTGAGCATGCCAAAGAACGCATTGGAAGCCTGCACAGAACCACTAGTTTCACGGCCCAACGTGGTGGAACTTTCACTGGCCAAGGACCTAGTCTCACCCTTGGAGGCACTTCCATCACATGTGAAGGAGGCGTCAAACTCTCAACCTCTGCTGATGTGCAACCTACCTATGCATCCGCCAACCGAGCAAGCATGCAACAAAGAAGGTACGATGTGCCTCTGATTCGAGTAGTGTTTAGTCTTGGAGTGGTATCCACATGTATTGACAAATCTCGTGGGTTGTAACATTGGGAGCTTCAGGTCCTGAGAGTGACATAGAGGGGAAGGACGGAGATGACGGTGTTTTGGAGGAGGCAGCTTTGCTTGCTGAGTATCAGATGAGAATTGCAGAGTTGAAGTCAAAGAAGGTGAAGAAAGGTATTGTTAGAGGGAAGGTTGCTTCCCCTGCCATGATCGACACTAGTAACGCTGGAGCACAGACGAGGGATAAGGGGAAGGACAAAATCAAAACACGACGCGAAGGACCTGCCGAAGAAATAGATGAGGTATCTGCAGGGAAGATGAAAGCGGCAAAGAGGAAGAAGGTCGACCAGGTAGGTTCTGCAGATATAGTGGACAATGAGGTTGGCGACCCGAAAGGTGGGAATGTAAAGAGATCATGTAGGAAATAGTAGTGAATTTGAAGTTTCGAGATTTACCTGGTGTAGGTACTTCATGAATCATGCGATATGTGCATATCCTCATTCTTGTGGCCGGTGGATTGCACGGGTACGTTTGTATACACGCTAGTAGTGGGGCGACTTTTGATTTTTGGTATGGAGTTATGTATGGAGACGTTGAGTCACCATACATAGAACTTTGTGTATGTTAGTTCTCTGCAACTGCAGTCCTCTAGAATGGGCCACATCGAGCTAGGCTTTTATATATGTTATTACACACTACAAATATTTCAATGGAGCTAAGGTTGACAAACCTAAGTAGGCTACAGTATTCTAATGAAATGCAGTAGTACCTTAAGTGATGCAATATACTCTATCTCAGTATATTTTACACTATACATTTTTTCGTAATATACAATATTGTATTATAGGAAGTACTCACCTTCATTGTCGGCTTTACGTATAGATGTGGCTTGGTAATTTCATTGTTATTGATCATGTATGTATAGAAGGCAAGTCATGTTTTTGCCATTGTGATGCAGATTTGTCTTTTTGGTTGCAGGATGCTCGGCTACCACGAAAGTTGTATGATTTATCCAAAGGAGCTGAAAGGACTCCCATAAGCGTGGTTGTCATGGAAGACCCATGCTTGGGACCGGACGGTTTCGACTACATTTTACAGAATTCACTCGTTGGAGTTGTGTGTGTAGATCTGGACCTAACAGTGGCACAAGGGAAAGGTTGTTGTGGCTCCAAATCTGCATGTGGAGTATCCCGGAGAAATGTATGCGACTGTGCTTTCTATACTGCAGACTCTGCTCCTTATACTAGAGGGAGCGTACTTCATGAGCACTACATCAAAACGGTATGGCTCTTATTTCCAGCATCAACATTAGTATTAGAATGTCAAAAATCTAAGTTTAGCTCTCTACTTGTAAAACGAAGTGTCATATCTTTCATGATGTGGATTCTTTGCAGGCTCTTAGGGAGACATTGGGACGTGATACGGACTTATACGAATATTGCCAGAGTGCAGGTTGTTCAAATGCCGTGAAGGGGAGATGTATGGGCCACATAACCAGGACTTTTTTTAAAGGAATGTGGGCCTCGGTGTCATTGCGATGTCCTTTGTGCTAACCGTGTTGTGCAGAACGGAGTAACACGACAACTCCAGGTATGTGTTCGTTGCTACATTTTTTGTTCTTTGCTGGTTTTTTGTATAAGTTTTTTTTCCTGATTTCCCTTTTTGGCTTTCGCTCGTTTCATGCAATAGAAGGTTTCTCGTTTAAGTTGTACGTTTTCACAGGTTTATTGGGTCAACAACGACAAAGAGTGGGGCATACGGACATTGGAACATTTACCTATAGGGGCGTTTGTCTTCGAATTTCTAGGAGAGGTTTTATCTAGCGAGAACTTGGATACGCGCATGCGCTCCCATGGTAAGTATGCCCTTAATTTAGATGCAAATTGGAGATTAGAAGATGAGCTCAGCGATGCTGAGTGTCTCTCAATTGATGCGACCAGAGAAGGAAACGTCTCAAGATTTCTGAATCATAGGTTAGTCAAATTTTATATTTTGATTTAGGCAACATTGTCTAGAAGATGTTTGTTGGAGAAGATGTATTCAAATCCAATCTAAGTGGTCTGAATGTGGAACGCAAATGCCATGATGCAAATCTGTTACAGATTCCAGTTGTTATTGAGACGCATTTGACAGGATACTATCACGTAAGTATCTTCCACAATATGAATGGTCCAATATTCCTCCTTCTATAAGAATGTTGAATGTGTACTTGAAATTAACAGACTCAACTGTGGTTTAAAACCAGGTGGCATTCTTCACCAGTAGGAATGTGGTGGCCAGGGAGGAGCTCACCTGGGACTATGGTATCGATTTTGAAGACACTACTAATGAAGTTCCAAGCTTTCGTTGCATATGTGGAAGCAAGGACTATCGTGACCGAAGAAGTTGGCAGCAGAAGAAAAAGTGACCAATTTAATGCAGCTCAATGTTGTTTGAAAGCTACTGCCATTGCATATAGCTTTTTTCCCTATATTTGTATGACAGTGACTATATGCTATGGTGTATTGTGTGCTTAGGGATGTTTTGGGTTGCCCTCGAGGTACTTGTTCATTTCTTGCTTGCATAGCCAACGGGTAATGAATTGTACGAGATAGAACATGGTGGTGTACATGCACAAAATGTTAATATAGTAAATACGACACCCTTTCCATTTCCAAATCTTCTTGTGCACAATATTTTCTTCACCTACAGATATCGAATTTTGGAAATGTAGCTAACATGTAAAGCAAGGACAAATGTCTTACCAAGTAGAAAGGACTTTGTTATCATGGGAAAGAACAATTACCTTCAATTATACATTTTATGTCTATAGTATACCAGAGCTGTGGAATGATCGATAAGTATATCAAATATACTATCAAGTATACTGACTAAATAATAGAGGTAGTACCTATACTGTCAATGTATCAAAACATACTATAGGTGTATGAATCTTACCTAAAGAATAAACATATAGCACATATATGGGGCGAACATATGAAACACAGGATATAAAGTATTGTTGCACAGTCTTGAATATACTAGAATGAGCTACACTTGGATTCGCTAATTGCATAACTGACATAACTTGTGGTTCCTACACGTATAGAAACCAGAGCAGATCAAAAGAACTAACCCAAACATGTGTTTGGAATAATCAAAAACCTTCCAGAGCCGTTCTTATGACATCTATGGATTCGTCTGGAAGTTGGTGGACAGGGTCACCTCCCTTGACCCTGTGTGTCGCCGGCAACATTGAGAACTTACAAGCAAGAACTAAATCTGCATCAATGTGAGCAACTACACTATTTTGAAGGAAAACATAAGAGTTAGGACTATTGCCCCATTTATGATAATATGTCCCCACAAGTATGTCGTCCCCCACGTCAAACTCACCTCCCCACCTGCAAGCGAACTTTTCACGAACGACTTTTTTTCGACGTTGGCACTAAAGCACATAGAAATCGACGCCCTCCTCGTTTCCGTCATCCGCCGGAATTGCAAAATTGTCCCCGATTTCCACCAAATCTCCCAGACTTTCGTCAATAGCATAGTCCCATGGATCTTCATCTCCTTCGTCCACCTGCCCCTGTTGCATAACGTCTCGTGCAAATGTCACATCTGTGGGAGCAAGCTTGATCACTGTCCATGCCTTCACATGCGACATCTTTTCACAAGATGGCCAATCTCCATCCAAACAGTGGCAGCAATAACATGAGAGGTTTCGCACCATTAGCAATGTCAGATCGGTTGCGGAAACTCCCCAAATTGAATGTAGCTTTCTAGACCCTTGAATTGTGTGGCATCCGTACGGTTGTCGCCGGTCTACGATGTCCACGCCAATGTAGTGGAAGTATCTATGAGATACTATTCTGTCGTTGACAACCGAGGTTTCCACCAAACCCGCCATCTTTTCTTCCAAGAAATTCACCGCGTCTCTTCCATCTTGCAGCTTCCGGCACGGATTGTGGAGTTGTTCAGTCGCAAAGCTCTCTTGATAACAACGCCTGGGTCATCCCACTCCCCCTTCCCATGTCCCGTTCCGAAGTAATTCCATTCCATAAGACATCCTTCTGTAAGCCCTACATACCTACTAACAAAGTACATAGACCTTGCACCTTTGAATTGTCCGGCGCACCCGTCGCTCCACACCCAATGTTGGTTCACCTGTATACCACGAGACTTCAGCCAATTCCAGTACCTCAAGAAACAATGTTGCACAAACAAGGTATCATGGGTTCTATCATCTGAAATATAGAATTGGGTCTCTTTTACTACGCTATCAATATTAGGCACATGACGGTAAGTAATGTGCACTAAAATTGTAATTTGCGAAGATTGCCAATGCATGGATTGTATCTCATTCTGGATCTCAAAGGTATAATTTTCGGCAAAATCAACATGAGATAGTATGGCATCAGTGGGCAAATCATCCATGCTAAGTCGGCATTGCAAATCCTGCCACCTAGCAACAAAATTATGGGTTATGAACTTGTGCAGCAGGGGCACAAGGTATTCAAAGAACTGAGCTGGAGATGTCTCCATGTAAACCTCTCCAAGGCGTTTCCGTGGCTTCCCGTTCTCGTTCACTCCCACCACCTCCGAGTCAAAACTCCGCCACTTCAATTGGACTGCTGATGGCATTGACTCACGTGGACAGATAGGAAGCGTATGTCCTTCACACCTAGTACATGTTCCCATCAAGCACTCCAAGCGATGGAACTCCTCTGTGTTCGGCTTCGGGCACACTACTACCGCCCACACTTTTGTAACCCCATCAAACTTATTCAAATGTGTTGAACATCCATCAGAATCTACATTGTGACACACAATGCATGCACAATCGCAAGAAATCTTGGCGTGGAATCCTCGTGTGGCCTCTCTGACTGACGATAAGGCCTGTCGGAGCATTTCTAGCTCAACGTGGTATTTACAGCAGCATACGTTGCGGTCATTGCATTTTTTACGAAGTAAGGCCGCATTCTCTCAAAGGCTCGCATGGAGATGGGCTCATTAGGATGTGCAACCTTGAACCTCTCGTACAAGGACGCCTGCCAAAGATAGTGCCCAAATTGCATGTCAACAATGTGCAAAATATACCTTACGAGTATGTACAACGACTATAGAAGTATAACATCAGACTACAAAGGTATGTCAATAAACTAAAAGAGTACATCATGACTTAGACATGTGAGTATATACCTTGTGGTTTTTATACTCAAAATGAGTAGATAAGTGTTACGAGTACTTGTACAGAGTATATTATAGTATATTAGCAACGTAAACTATGTTCTAGGATACCATGGTCCAATGTCACAAGTATGATCATAGACTATGTGGGGACATCGAATAACATGAATAGTATTCACAAAGTGTCTATAACTCTACATGAAGAGTGTGTTGTGGAATAACCGAAGCCTATTGCAGAGGACCACGTCGGTATAACAACATACTCCAGGTGATGAGATGTGACTTCACAAGTGTATCACACACTCTCAAGGAGTATGTACACGGACAAGTTTAGCACATTCGAGTCTACACGAGTATCAGCGAGGACCACCCATGTATTCCATTGAAATACTGCTGTTAATTACGCACGAAAAAATACTATATAATTACAACCTAGGGTACAAAAAGATACAAGGAATGTGTATCAAAGGACTACTGGAGTGTTTAACGACGACAAGAACGGGATGTTGACGATACTAACCAAGTTTGATACTATGATAGTGGTCGAATTACAAATGGGACCAAACGAAATTATTCACATACAACCAAAGAGGGTGCGGTGAAGTACCTGACTTTCAAGCAGCAAGTGCGTTGGATGACTTTCGTACACCGTCTTCTCTATTCGTTTTCTCCTGACATCCTTCTTATTGGGACTGACTCGAGTCTCCGTAGACCACCACTCATTCACAAGCTCCCTTGTTTGAATCGACAATTTAGCCCTCTTTCTCCATTCAACAAGCTTAAAAATCGACGATCCAGTGGATTGTAGACTTCGCCGTCGATGTAGCGCTGCGACTATGTTCCGTGTTTTCGTATGAAGGACCCTCGATATCGCACGTACTCATGTGCCATCTGTATTAATAGTAGCATCGAATAGTGCCTTCCTCCTCAATAATTTTTCTCTAGAGCATGGGTTTCTGAGGAGCTGCAATTCGTTCCTATAGGATTGAATGATGGCATGGCTAGTTTTCGCATCATCCTGATCACGATAGCATTTGGGTAAATGGGGAACTATCATTTTGGAGGACAAAACTGTCTCCAGTACAGCCTGTCGGAACCCTAAACCCTCGCCAGCAACTTCGAATTCCTTCAAGATGAATTCAGAAATCCGTGCAGAGACTCTACTTACATCTCTACGTCCAGATTTGTCCCGACGAAGGTCCTCACCGGCAAGAGCCAAACGTAGCGACCGCTCCGCCAAATCCCTCTTTCTCGCTCTACAACGTCTTTGACGTTCATCTGCTTTCTCCTTAGCTAAAGCAACCTCTTCATTCGATGGTTCACTAAGTTCAGGCCTAGCTGCACGCCTCCTAACCATCCAGTAAAGCTAACATAACAAAAGTATGTGAATACCATGTCCCTGAACGTGAACATGCAAAAACCACAATCTGTGAAGCTGGAAGCATTTACACACATGTAGCAAACGATATATTTTTTTAGACATGCAGACTACTTAATGTTCGTACATGAAGATACCTGGGATTTCAGGAGCTTCCTCAGAAAATGCGCCTAACTTCTCAGTGGCCTAAAAACTCCATACATGGGCTTCAGAGTGCATCTGTACAATGTCAATGTCTCAAGACGTCATCATAAAAAGTACACGTATAGAAACCAGAGCAGATCAAAAGAAAAAGTATCATCAGATTGTCACATGAGAAGGGCATGATTAGCACCTGAGTGACACTTACGGTGATCTCGTTGCTCTCCGGGTCGTCTACTGAAGTGATATTCAGCTTCTTCAACAAACTCATACTTGCGTCAATGGAGGATAGAATGATCTCCAACTTGTCACTGATGAACTTCAAATTTTCCTTCACAAAGCACCCCGATCGGCACTATCTTAGTGTGGCTCCTCTCCTCAAATTGCACACGGGTCCTCGGCTTGCAAGTGTAGCCCACAACTGCAGGTATTGATTGCACAAGATGGTCCTTGTCCACACGCAAGAAAGACGAATCCAAGCTCTCGAAAGTGCAATCGATTCCACTAGTAGAGTTAATCTGAATCCCTAATTGTTCCATACCAGACAAAAATTCATCGGTTGCAAAGGAAATGAGAGACCCAACGATGAAACAAGAACTTCCCAAATTGTAGAGCAACAACTATGCTACCCCGAACAGTGTTCAATATGAGCTACGGTCACTCACGACTGGCATGTCATTAATCAGGAATATGGACTTTAATTTCTCACAGTCGTTCTCATAATGTTTTGGTAGAGTTACATTTACCATGTGATTTAGAGCATGTTTATTATAGAAACACACGTCTCTATTTACTCATGAGCACTGCAAACTGACTGCATGCCCGGTTATAGCTATCAATATTCAAAACAACGATAAATTTCGGAATGGGGATCTGCAGCTAAGTTCCACACACTCATTGTATCTATCAAAACATGGCAGAATGCAATATAGAGTCATACCTTGAAGAACTGGATTTGCATATGTCGACCAGATATCTGCAAAACCCTCTTTCTTGTAGCCGTCAAGGTATGTTGTCGCCTGCGGTTTTCTAGAGTTCGATCAATTCCAAGTACTACATTGGCGCTTGGATCTCGAACTTCTTCGAAGATTCCCTAAACTGTTTAGATTGCAAAAAACCACATTAGTATGAAAGACTCGGTATATCTTGTCAGGAATAATTTTATCACTAGGTAGGAGAAGAAGATGGTGTAAACCTGTACATGTTTGCACTTGAAGAAGACGTCGATGCAAATCCCGGCGAGGTTGTAATCGACAAAGCTCGAAGGTCTGCAAAGTGGAGAAGACGACCCTGTACCAGTTACAGCGAGTACATCTTTGAGCTACAGTCGCATTGATGAGTTCTGATGTAGTAATGAACAAAGATTGGCGACTCAAGTTCTCAACGTTCACAGATCTAGGAACTTCAGGCCGGCGGCTGCACATCACCTTCATCCATTGGGAGTTGTGCTGTATAGATTCTGGGGAAAGGCGCCGATAAATATGGAGTGACTGGAGGACAACACGTGTCGAATGATTCTTGGCACGATTCTGACACAACACTCATATATTGGGATACTATGGAGGCTGCTAAGATACCAAATATACTTTACAGTATGTTCGTTTAGTCAGGACACCGTTTCTTTAATTTTAAAGTAAATGATGGAATTTCAAAGTTTTTTAACAAATAAAAAATGGGTCAATATTAGAGTTTGTGTAGGGTGTAGAGCCCCAATTTATTTTTTTAAAGCCTACATTAACCCCCAATATAAGTGCTCTAAAAAATCAGCCCTTTTTTGGCTGTTACAAGGAAATTAAAGTGGACGATCATAATTTTTCAATTGGAATGATTGAAAAGAACCACTTTTGCATGTTCACTGAAAGTTTTATAGAATTGTGAACTTCAGGTCTTCCACAAGAAGTATATTTATAACTTTTTAAAAACTATGACAAGTATGTAGTAATTACAAATATACTTCTTCTCATTGAACTGTAGTCCGGTTCAGTTAAATTTTTTGATGTGTGCGATGGCATGGAAGTCAGGAATAACATTTTGCAGACCACCATCTGAAATCCAAGGCAAATTAGGCATGTGACGCGAAGGAGAAGTTGTGACACTGCAAAAACCGGTTTGTGACAGTATATTCGTACCACCTTAGTCGACTATCACCCGGATGTTTTCCTAAACATGCACTTCAGATATTGCTATTCTACGTGATGTTCTCTTTGGCGTGGAAACAACGTGTGACAATGTCAGTGGAGACGTGCAATAGTGTCAGCTCTGATGTAAACATGAACATGCCGTCAACGTAACTTTCACATTCCCCGTAACATGGACGGTTTACAAACGTGGGACACCGTTGCTGCATTTGTCGCCTGTAGCAAGAGAAAACATCCTATATATCCTCATGGTCTACTAATCCAAGTATGACTTACAAAATCTGTCTCATCTAATGCGATAAAAACCGAGACTTGTTGTTATAAACATCACAAGAAACACTTGCCGATTGCCTTGACAGCAATGAGGTCAACACTGCCGCCCCATCATTATTTCCAAATGGCCTCAGCTTTCTTGCCACTCCCAGCCACCTGAATCATGATAGCCAACCTCGCAACCAGGGTTGTCACGACGCTCGACGTCCCTGACATCCGGACGTCAGGACGGAGGACGTCCTCCGGCCTATCAGGACGTCCGGTGACATAACCAGTTTTGTCAATTTACC